>MU730508.1:37486-68937 GCA_026770625.1 Nicotiana glauca
TATTATTTACATTATGCAACTTAATTGAATAGATTTGAGCAATTTGGAGTCAAATACTCGTGGCAAGAACGTGATTTTGGATTGAATTTTGAGCCGGTTCGAGGTAAGTGGCTTGTCTAACCTTGTGTGGGGGGACTTTGTCCCTTAGGATATGATATTTGGTAATTGAATGCCTTGTACGTGAGGTGACGAGCGCGTATTTGAGCTAATTGTTGAAACCCCGAAATCACCTAACGGAGCTAACTAAACCATCAGATTTCCATTCCGAGGCCGTCTTCACACAGTTCCGATTACGGACCATTTTTCAACTCTTAAGCTCTCATTTAGGTACTAAGTATCCCAAAACACTCCGAATCCCAATACCGAACGTCCCGGAAAGCTAAAATAGTAGAAATGAACTTAGAGGAAGCAGTTAATAGGGGAATGGGGTGTAAATTCTAAAAACGACCGGCCGGGTCGTTACATGTATGCGTTGATACAGCAAAAATGAGCAAACAAATACAATTAGTACAACCATTATGCGCGAACGAATGCAGTTGTTACACGTTTTTCATCAAACTATATTCATTGATACAATCATATGCGCGAACGAGTACAAGTGCTACGGCTTTTCCATTAAAATTGTATTCATTTATACATCTATATGCGCGAACGGCAACAGATTGATACTGCGAAATCAGAATTTGGCGGTATGCGTTTGATATAGTGAAATTGAATCATTAGCAACTAAAGTAATTAGGCTTTAAAGCATACTGCTTTATGAAAATTTCTCTTTTCCTAATTGGTTAGATGATAGTCCGAGAATATAATCAAGTTGAATAGATTTGCAACTTGATTTCTTGAAAGCTACAAGGAAAATTGTTTATGTTTTTCTGATTTCCCATTGTTGAGGTGTTTAGACTAATCTTTACTCAATAATAAACAATCTGCTGAGGGGACTAGATAACTGACTGCTCAAAATTGTATATATTCCTCATCACTTATCAGAATTCCTCTGTTTCAGGATTTGTTCTTCTCATGATGCCAAAAGAATAATATTACAATTGTACTATAACAATTAATTATTGAGATGTTGATGCTACTAAAATTGACTTCTGATCTGTCTTTATTATTATTACTATATATAAATAAAAGAATGTAATTCAGATTTGCAGGACCACTTAATTCTTATGCAAGCCAAATATAGTGCTATGCCTGTAACACAATTTTGTAACATATCTGGACTTCCTCAAAACTATATTGTCAAATGGAAAGGTTGTGTGGAGCTTTCTGATTTAGTGTATCAATTTATTAAGATCAGACATAGGGGTGTTCATAAAAACCAGAAAATCAAACCAAACCGACCAAAAAAACCGATACTTTTTGGTTTGGTTTGGTTTGGTTTTGGTTTTGAAATTTAAAAACCGATCAAATTTGATTTGGTTTTGGTTTTAATCAGAAAAAAACCGAACCAAACCGACTATAGGAGTAGCTATTTCAAATTTATTATTACACATATGTATATGTATATTGTTATACAAAGTTTCAAAAATATTATGGTAAAAGTTAATAGTTTGCAATTTTAATATAGTTCTTTACTTTTACATTATAGTTTGATTGGTAGTTTTCTTTTGTTTAGTGTAAGAATCCATTTCGTATTAAAAATAACATATTTTTAATTGAGTCCTTAAATTATTCATCACTATTTGATTCAATTATCATCAATATATTTTGGTAAATAATAGATTTTTCAAAGGGCAATTGATTTGATTTTACATTGAAAATGTGGTTGCCGGAAGGAATATGTGTTTGGTATTGTATGTCTTATATTTAAGAAAAAACCGAAAAATAATCGAAAAACCGACATAAACCGAATCGAAAAAAACCGACTTAATTGATTTGGTTTGGTTCTAATATTTGAAAAACCGACTTACTTGGTTTGGATTTTTTTAGGGAAAAACCGATCCAAACCGAGCCATGAACACCCCTAGTCAGACATATAAACGAATTAGCGTAATGTCCTACATCACCTCCTATCTTTTTAATTATTAAATCAGCCAAACCTATTGAGAACTCAAGTTTGCTTCATGTGAACACTGTCCATCTCTTTTTAATTATAATGAACATGTCCATTGATAAATTAACTTCACAAAATAAAAGGAAACCAAAAAAAAAAAAAAAGGGTTCATCTCCTTTAAGTCTTTTTAAAATGGATTTAGAAACTGAGAATTGATGGCTTACAAAGTCACAGAAATATAATAATAGAAAAGGACTGCAAATTCATGCTTATATTGCCACATCAATTAGAAGGATTTAGGTCTGAAATAGTCACTAGTATTATAAATGGAAGAATTTGATCAGAGGAAATCATCTAAGTTGGCAAATTTCATGCTTTTAAATCTCATGACATCAGATGAGAACCTTTAATAACTTGGTATAGCTTTCAATTTATTGCGCCAAAGTCATAAATTGCAGTTGTTTAAACTGCTGTTTATTGCAGCCTACTTACGTTTAAATTTAGCATTTTCCTCAGTTTTTACTTTCTGTGATATATCAGCATAGTTGAATTATTTTCTCATTACAAATTTTAAGATAAGTCAACCCTGAAAAATATTCTCATGGCAGACTAAAACTTCATATATTCAGCTGAAACTAATATTCTTCTATAGCTGTTGGCATAGAATGTTTCATAGGCAACCAAGATTCTTAGTAACTGTTTTAGGTAAGAACTGCAATAAAGACTCCTTATATAAACATTGGACTAGAGGAAATTATATATTTGACCATGAAGAGTTGAAAAGTGGGCAAATAAACAAAACAAGATGGATGAAGTGAGAATTCCTTAAAAATGGATGAAGTGAGAATTCCTTAAAAAATCTTCTTGTGAATAAATATTAAAAAAAAAAAAAACAACAACTTCATGGTAGGCAACTTAGGGGTTTGACATTCTTGAGTCCCTAGACTTTTTCAAGTTCCTATATTTGTTTGCTCTACAAAACATTACTTACTCCAAACTCCATACGTATAAAGTTCCATACTCTAAATTCAGCTTCCCTCCAACAACAAATCTTCATTCACTACCAAAACCCCACAAAAGAAAAAGGAAAGTGTTTTCTTACCTCAAAAAGCAAGAAAGTCCCAGAAAATGGAAGGGCATACAGGACAACAAGAGGAGCTATTTGCAGAAATTGATCAAAAAATAGATGATCAAGCATTCAGTGATGGTGAAGCAGCTTCCTGTACCACAGATGGTAATGAAATAGTGAATATTGTCATAGCAGATCCAATTTTGCAAGCAGACTCTATGCCAAGAGAATATACATACTCGTGGAGAAGACGAATACAGAAAGTTTTACCCCTGCTGAAGATGGACGAATACAACAGGCACGAGTATGATCCAAAGGTAGTTTCATTGGGACCTTATCACCATGGTAAACCAGAGCTGCAGCTAGCAGAGGATTTCAAGCATATAGCCCTTGAAATGTTTGTCTCAGGTAGTAGCAAGGACGTAGCTTATTTCTATAACAAGATACTAGAAGTTGTTGACAATGCAAGAAATTGTTATGTTGATGACTCCACAGACAAGTACAATGATCATGAATTTTCCTTAATGATGCTTCTTGATGCCTGCTTTATTATCAACCACATCGAGCTTAGCACATCCGATAGGTATAACAAACTCAGAACCACCAGGCACCATCTTGGAATGTTGGCGTTATCAACAACAGTTCGAGACATGTTTCTGCTTGAGAATCAAATTCCTTTTTGGATCTTGAAACTCTTGATCAGCTTACGATATGACAAGGATGAAGGAGAAGAATTGCTCGAGATGTTCTTGAATTTCACCCTCTTTGGTGAATATGATCAAAAAGGCGAAATGAGTTACAAACATGCAGAAGAGCCTCTGCATCTTCTTGAAGCATTTAGAACAAGACTTGTCTCACAACGCAGTGAAGTCAGGAATTTACATCGTACTTGCACACCTCAATGGCTCAAAAGGAAGAAGAGTATTAGCAATGAGCGCGCTAATATGAAAAGTTACATTCACTCCTTTCGTTCGGTCACTGATCTCAAAGCTAAGGGAATTTACTTCAGGCCTAGCTGTACTCATTCATTGAAGGACATAAAATTCAAATCAAGATACTTCTATGGCCAGCTTGAACTTCCAACTTGGTATGTTTCTATCTACACAAAGGCATTCTTCTTGAACATGATAGCCTATGAGATGTGCCCAAATACTGTTACTGATCGTGCTGTGACATCGTATGTATACTTCATGAAGTCACTAATCGAGAGTCCCAGGGATGTAAAAGAACTACGCGAAAAACAGATACTATTCAACATGCTTGGGAGCGATGAGGAAGTCGCAAGAATGTACAAGGAGATCAATACTTATGGAGTGAACAATGCGCACATTTTCTACAATGTGAAAGAAAAAATTCAGGAGCACTACCATAACAGGGCAAAAACATGGATAGCTGAGTTGATACACACTTACTTTAGGAGTCCATGGACTGCTCTAGCATTACTTGCAGCTACTTTCTTGCTTTGCTTGACTTTTACTCAAACCTATTTTACAATAAATCCCAATCTCAGATCATGAGCAAATGTAATTATTTTCTGCATTGAGTTGAGAAATGTACTGGTACTTGGTGATGTCCAATCCTAAATCTCGATATGAAGCATTAGCAATAATAAATCCAATAAAGGTTAGGGTTGATCCCACGAGGAGTGTGAAAGTGTGTGCTAAATTGAGAAAATAATGTATTCTTTAAAACAAGCGTTGGATTTGCAATTACGACTACAATTATAACTAAACAACTAAAATTACTTCAATAAGGAATTGAATCAAACACGTAGAGGGCAACTAAAAACGGAGTGTTTTCTTGTAAGGATTAGGAGCAGGGTTATAACCTCAATACGCATTAGTTCATGGGTGTATCTAGCTTTTAATTAAATACTATATATCAGTGATTATGGTCAAGCATGCCTAGGAAAGTAATTAATTAATGAAAGAAAACAATATTCTAATAATGCAATAAATTATACAATAATGCCCCAAAAAAGTATTATCGCCTTTTAGAAATAGATAGAAGTCTACTAAAGTAAATATGATAAAGGGGAGAGAAAAATTGGGTGGCAAATCTATAATTTTAAATAGACAAAAATGTTGGCACTTACAACTTTTGTTTAGTTTTTCCTTCAACTTCACGTGGTCTTTAATATTTTTCTGAACTTGAAAAGTTAATAGTTTTGACCCTCCTAGATGCTGATGTAGTAAAGAACGTGAATATACTCTCTTTTATGGACGTGAAAAGGAAGAAAAATTGAAAGATTAGCTTTCCAATGGGGTATTTTTTAAATATTAGTTGTCACGTAATCATATATAAGAAGTTATTTGTTCTAATTGTATTCTCGTTGTTTTTTTCTTAATTTGCATTGCATATTTTTTTTCCAATTATATTTTTCTAAAATACAACAAAAATATGTTTCAACTATATATTTCTTATCCTTTTTTCGGTCCAAATCTACAAAAGTTAGTTGAAACTCCATATATTTTGGTAAAAAAAGAAGAAGAAAATTTTGCTAAAGTAACAAAGTTCAAATGGTATATTTTCTACAAAAAGAAAAAAGTACCGTGTATTTTTATTTTTATTTTTATTTTTATGCAATGACTTTATTTAAGCTATGCATTTTTCTTTTTCGAGTCAAATTCGCAAATATTTAGTTGGAATTTTACTATTCTCGGCTAAATTTTTTATTTAGCCAATATATGGAGTTCCAATGTCACAACCCAAATTCCATTATCGGTCGTGATGGCGCCCAACACTAATGTTAGGCAAGCCAACCCTAATCAACTAGTGAGTTCTCATTTATTTTACCAAGTAATCCCAACATTTACTAAATCTTGATTTAAAACAAGCAATAATTAACAAATTCATAATAATAGATTTAAAATCCAAAAATAATAGTCTACCAATGTGTGTGCCAGGAACTAGTGTTACAAGTACTAGGTCAACTAGTAAAATGTACAAAAACACAACTATTCTACTGCCTGGACCAGAATAGACAGTGAATAATAAAAGACGAGAGACTCCGGCATGTTGTTGAACGGTTGAGGAGGGGAAGTTCACCGTGAGATCTCGATCAAGAATCAGGAACGCGCACCGGATAGGTAGCTAGATGCACCTACCTCAGATCTTGTATAGTTAAGTACAGAAGTGTAGTATGAGTACATAAATAATATGTACCCATCAAGTATCCAGTCTAACCTCGAAGAAGTAATGTTGATGAGTCGACTTGACACCTACTACGGTCAATAATAATACAGTATAAGTGTTACGCTAAGCATGAATAACATGGATATAATGACAATTCAATGACAAAGAGAAATAAGACATTCTTTCTTAACAACATATCAAATTCAATCGTATCGTGTAATAAGCTACATTTCAAAGCATTTAAGCAGTATAGTTCACGAAAAGTTTCACATAAATAACATGCGCACATTGTGCCGAGGTCGCACGGTCCGGTCCGACATTGATAGATCTTAAATACTCTTGCTTTATTTTTGATGATCTAACAAACTTTCTGATAAGAACCAGTGAGGGAACCTGACCTACTTTGGATTGCTGCAAACTCCAACGGACTCCAGTAAAAGTTGAATTGCTATAGATACAGGAGCTAGGAACCAAACAAGGACCTGATGCTCCTGTGGTTCCTATATACCAGCACAAAGTCATTTGGACACAGCTGGAACTGAAGTGACTGGCGGCATTGTTTCTGCCGCACTGCACCGCACTGTCAGCCCACTCATTCTCTAACCAAACAAAGTACTCACATTATTTCAAGTGATATGATCAAAATGTACCAAAGGGGCTTTTATACAAACATCACTAAAAGGTTTCAATTTCGTCATTCAAGCCTTCAGCAAAAACAGAAAAGATCATTCTCTCAAGCTTGAAGAACAAGGTTGAATGCCACTACGGAACAGTTCCAAAACGATTGATTATTGCTGTCCTAGTTGAGTTGTAACCTTGTTGTTGCACTTACAATATCTCCTAAATTGCTTACTTAGAATTTTACTGATTAGGAACTCTCTTGTAAATCCTCAAACTTGTTGAGTTTAGGTTGTGCCTAGATTTAGTCATAAAGAAAAGTCTTTGTAATCGTAGTATTGCAAAGTGGCTTGTGGTGATAGCACCACAAGTTAGAAAGAGCCATTGTAACTAGGATAGTCACAAAGTGGCTTATGGTAAAGGTGTCACAAGTTAGTTTGAAGTCTTTACAATCGGAAGCATTGTAAAGTAGCTTGTAATAGGTAAGATTACAAGTTAGTGAAGTTAAAAGCCTACAAGGTAGGTCGTGGTTTTTTGATCCCCTTGTGCAGGATTTTTCCACGTAAAAATCCTCTACCTCATTTACTTACTACCTTATTAAGTGCTCTCAGTAGAAACTTGTACAGGACCAGGTACTCTACGATTTGGTGGACCCATACAAACTAACAATTGGTATTAGAGCAGGTTCCTCCTATCAGGCTTACACCTAGGAAGGATCCTCATGGCGGCTCCATTAAATTTTGAAGAAGGTCAATCCATATATCACCCACCCAAGTTTGATAGAAAGTGCTATTGGTGGTGGAAATCTAGAATGCATGATTTTATCATGGCTGAGGATTGTGAGCTTTGGGATGTTATCTGCGACGGTCTTTTTGTTCCAATCAAGGTACTAAATGAATCTCCTTTCTCAAGAAGAAAGACCTGCAGAGAATACACTGAAGCAGACAAGAAAGCGGTAGAGAAGAATTCTCGTGCCAAGAAAATTCTGGTATATGGTTTGGGACCTAAAGAGTATGACAGAATCTCTACATACGACACTGCCAAGGAAATATGGGAGGCTTTGCAAATAGCTTATGAGGGAACTACACAAGAAAAACAAGATAAATCCAACACTGATGATAGTTCCACGATGGCAGCTGAAGGCGAGATGATTGGACACGACTCAACACTTGCCTTGATGGCTCAATCAGACAATGATGAAGACAACGACAACGACAACGACAACGAAGAGGTAAACTTTAGGGATGTTCAGAAAAATCTGAAATCCTATTCTCCAAAAAAACTCATGTGCTTAGCTGATATTTTAATTACTGCCTTTTGTAGTCTTGCAGAGGATAGGGATTCCTTGTTCCTAGAATTAGAGGAATCTGAACATATTAGAAAAGACTTAGTGGCTTCTATTACTGATCAAAAGAAAATCTTTGAAATTCTTAGAAAAGAAAATAGTGATCTCTTAGCAGAAACTGCTGACCTAAGGGAACAAATAGTAAAGCCCTTGACTGAGTCAAAACCTGAAAGCTGTGAAAAAAGAAAGGAGATAGTTAGTGAGGAATATTTTAGGATTGAGAATGAGTTGAAGGCCTTGAGATGTAGGATGAGTGCTGAAATTGAGAAAAATGAGCTTCTCTAAGCCAATCTAGAAAAGGTAATGAATGATCTTGAAAATTCTCTAAAGTGGATATGTTCCATAGAAGCTACCGCAGCCTTGTTCACTAATGCCAGTGAAGAAGGGCAGGGAGCAGGGTTCCCAAGGAAGAAAGGTCCTTATAACCCTCACAGTAAGAGCGCCACTGCATTTGATAACTGGTCTGGTACCCAATGTGGGAACATTAGACACTCCTTAGAAGGTATCTTGGCCAAGAATCAGTCAGTTTTCAAAGATAAAGTGGCTGCTGAAATAGTGACCACAAAAGAAGGACCGGGTTCCACTCACAGAAAATGCACATTATCTGAATGGACTAAGAGAGTTGTTATTCATCCTCTTGGTTACTACAAGGGATCCAAACTTATTTGGGTTCCTAAAAATAACTCCTAAATTCTTGTGCAGGGGACAATGAAGGGAAATGGTCAACAATGGTTCATGGATAGTGGGTGTTCGAAACACATGACTGGGAACACCACGGACTTTCTTTTACTAAAAGCCCTGCAGGGAGGGAGTGTATCTTTTGGCAATGGCAAAAAGGGATACATTCTTGGAGTTGGAAATGTTAGGAAGTCACTCACTCACTCTATTGAAAATATGTACTACATCAATGGACTTAAGTACAGTCTCCTGAGTATTTCTCAAATTTGCGATAAAGGAAACAAGGTGGAGTTCTTGTCCAAAATATGTACAGTCTACCTTGTGACTGGTGAAATAGTTCTGGTGGCCAAAAGATACAATAACATCTATGTTGCTGACTTTGAATCCTTACACAATGGTGATCTGAGTTGTCTGAAGGCAGTTGACGATAATGAGGAACTATGGCACAAAAGATTGGGCCATGCAAGCTTTTCCCTTCTGAATAAACTAATTCAGAAGGACCTGGTCCATGGTCTGCTTATGTCACAATTCAAAACTCAAAAATTTTGTGATGCTTGTGCTAGAGGAAAACATGTAAAGTCCTCATTTAAGTCAAAAAGAGATGTGAGCACCTCAAAACCCCTTGAGCTCCTGCATATGGATTTGTGTGGACCTATGAGGGTGCAAAGCAGATGAGGAAAAAGATACATTTTAGTGATCGTGGATGACTATTCTAGATTCATATGGACTTTGTTTCTTAGAACAAAAGATAAAACTGTTGAAGCATTTGTGGCCTTTGTAAAGAAAATTTAGGTAAAGATGGAGTCTAGAGTTGTATGCAGTAGATCAGATCATGGGATAGAATTTGACAGTGTCAAATTTGATGGATTTTGCAATGAAAATGGCATCACTCACAACTTCTCAGCTCATAGAACTCCACATCAAAATGGAGTAGTAGAAAGAAAGAACAGAACTCTGGAAGAAATGGCAAGAACAATGCTGATTGACAACTGACTTGTAAAGAGCTTTTGGGCTGAAGTTGTCAATACTGCCTGCTACTTAGTGAACAGGTATATGATTAGATCAATTCTAAATAAGACCCTTTATGAACTGCTAAATGGAAGAAAACCCAAGTTGACCTACCTAAGAATGTTTGGATGCAAATGCTATGTTTTCAACAATGGAAAGGATTAGCTTGGTAAGTTCGATGTTAAAAGTGACAAAGGGATATTTCTTGGCTACTCTTCTCAAAGCAAGGCTTACAAAATGTATAACAAGCGGACTCAATGTGTTGAAGAAAGTGTCCATGTTATCTTTTGATGAATCTCATCCATCATTTGAGAAGAGTGCTGAGAAAGATCAAGACGGAGAACCCTTGCTTGTCCCTGGTGAAGTCATCAACATGACTAATAGCAAGACAGACTTGATGAGTCAAGTGAAGGAGGAAAAGGAAGATAATGCAGCTTCATCATCAACAGAACCAAGCACGTCAATTACAATAACTGAAGCTAAAGAAAGAGTGGTTGATGCAGTTCAGGGAACTCCACTGGCATCTGAGAGAAGGATAGAGGAGAATCTGCCAAACATACAGTCTTCCTCTCAGAATGAACCCCAGACAGCTAACTGGAGACATCAGAGTTCTCACCCTATAGATAACATAATAACTCCTCTAGATTTTGGAGTTCAAACCAGGTCAAGAGCTAGAAATTCACTTGCTTTCTCATCGTTTCTCTCACAGATAGAACCTAAGAACATCAAGGAAGCCTTAAAAGATGCAGATTGGATGTTAGCTATGCAAGATGAGCTGCATCAGTTTGAGAGAAATAATGTTTGGCACCTAGTGCCCAGACCCCCAGATAGAACCATTATAGGAACCAGGTGGGTGTTCAGAAACAAGATCGATGAGCATGGAATTACCACAAGGAATAAGGCCAGATTAGTGGTTCAAGGTTACAATCAGGAGGAAGGGATTGACTATGATAAAACTTTTGCTCCAGTGGCTCGCATGGAAGCCATCAGAATTCTGATCAGCTTTGCTTCTCATATGGAATTCACTTTGTTCCAAATGGATGCCAAAAGTGCATTCTTGAATGGACTACTTATGAAAGAAGTCTATGTGAAACAACCCCCCGGGTTTGAATGTCATGAGCACCCTGAATATGTGCTCAAATTGGACAAAGCCTTGTATGGGCTAAAGCAGGCTCCTCGAGCGTGGTATGAAAGGTTGTCAAAATTTCTCTTAGAAAATAGCTTGAAGAGAGGGAAAATTGACAACACTCTTTTCTTAAAGGAACGAGGAAGGAACCTGCCCATTGTTCAGGTCTATGTTGATGATATCATTTTTTGAGCAACGACTGACTCTCTATGTGAAGAATTCGTGAAACTTATGGGAAGTGAATTTGAAATGAGCATGATGGATGAATTAAACTTCTTCTTGGGCCTTTAAGTGAAACAATCCCCAAAGGGCACTTATATCTGTCAACAAAAGTACATTAGGGAACTCTTGAAGAGGTTCGACATGGAAGCATCAAAAGCAACAGACACTCCCATTGCAACTACCCCCTGACTAGACATGGATGAATCTGGACCTTCTGTGAATCAAACAATGTATAGAGGCATCATTGGGTCGCTTCTTTATCTCACTGCTAGTCGTCCAGATATTGTTTTCAGTGTAGGATTGTGTGCGGGGTTTCAACCAAATCTCAAGGAATGTTACTTGAAGGCTGCCAAAAGAATACTGAGATATCTCAAAGGCACACAAGACCTGGTGCTATACTATCCATTAGGTGACAATTTTAATCTAATTGGGTATGTTGATGTAGACTATACAGGTTATCTTCTGGATAGAAAAAGCACTTCTAGGATGGCTCACTTCTTGGGATCATGTCTTATCTCTTGAGGTACAAGGAAGCAAAATTCAGTGGCTCTCTCAACAGTTGAGGCTGAATATGTAGTTGCAGCATCCTGCTGTGCTCAGCTTCTGTGGATCAAGCAACAACTAGAGGATTTTGGAGTTCTCACTGAGAGTGTGCCTCTTCTATATGACAACACCAGCGTACTTAACATGGCAATGAATCTAGTTCAACATAAAAGGACCAAACATATTGATGTGAGGCATCATTTTCTAAGAGACAATGTGGAGAAAGGATTGATATGCATGAAGTTCTGCAGCACAGAAGATCAATTGCAGACATTTTCACCAAGGCACTAAGCAGGGAACAGTTAGAAAGAAACAGAGTAAAGCTGGGACTGTTGAGGCCAAACTAAGGACCAAATTCCTTTTTGGTTTGGCTTGTGTTATTAAGAAATAATGGGTTCAAAGTGTTTTCTGGCCGTGTCTAACTCACTTTAATACCGTTGCAGGTAAACACGCATGATAATGATAGAAGCAGTAGATGCAGTACATGATTGATAAAAGAGGATTGATTTTTTTTAAAAAGGGGACCTGAAGACGGAAATGCATCTCAAGAACCAGGTTCTTGTACAAAAATTAGCAGTTCTGTGCATCACTTATTTCACGTCTTAAAAGGTACAATATACAACTACCATCTCATCAACTTTTCAGATCCGGCTGTCACGTCTCTTCAATTCAAACATTCCATCTCCCTCTAAAACATCACAATTTTTCACGCCCAACCGCCGTTTCAAAACCGGTGCCTATTCTTCTCCCCTCATAATTATCCTCTCTGTTTAAAAACCCCTCTCTTCTTCATTTCTTCGCCATAAGCCCTCTTCTAACTTCACTCAAACAGGGAAAGGATCATCACACCACCTCTCTCAATGGCCGAGAAAAATTTAGATCCTTCTGCATCACCTGTAACCCCCTTCGTACAGTCTATGGGACTTCTCGGCGTCTTTGAGTCAGTGTCACTCTCTATCAACCCTATCATTAAAGTCTTCCCTTCCCTAGCTTCCCAATCTCCTTCCAACTCAAAAATCACTGTATCGCTCTCCTCTTCGCCTGTTGCCCACACCAGTCAAACCTCAAATGGCGACCAAGGTCTAATTACTGATAACACAAAAGACTCTGCCATTGTTACAGTCAACCCCATGGTCGTGGAAGCACAGGTTGTTGAAGATAAGACAGTGTTTGTGGTATCCGTTGAAGGGATTTTGCATGAGATCATTTCCCAAAAGCACGTATCATATAGTGTAAGGAAAGAAGGGACCCCTATGGGAGATGCAGTAGCATACGCTACTGGAGGTTCACATAGAGAACCTGATCCCTCTCAGGAGGACCCAGGTCAGGAGTATAATCACCAGGACAGTAGTGTGCCTGCTTTTGAAGTTGTGCCCTTGGAAATTCAAGGACCAGAGATGTACTCTAGTGATGAAGAAGACCTTGACAATATGGCCCTTGACGCATTCATCAGTAATTGTAGGACTGATTTGACTCCTGAGTTTGAAACCAAGCACCCCACCACCAGGCTTCAACTCAAAGTGGTCTACGACTCTGCACTCCAAAAGAGCAAGAAAAATAGTAAAAAGAAGAAAAGAAAGCTGGTGAAAATTGGTGTACCTGTCGGGGATGAAGTTATCCCTGTTGTTGAGGTGGAGGAGGGAACTCATAAGGAACCGGGTTCCCTTTAAGGCGGTCATCAAAAAGGGTAGAGTTTGTTTCTATGGAGAAGGGGTCAACTTCCAAGTCCAAATATCTAAGGCAGTGAGTGATGAGGATATTCTTGTCAGGTCTAAAGGGAAAAGTAAGGTCAGTGGAGAAAAGCATAGAAAACGCAAGTATGAAACAGTTGAAGAACCTAGTTCTAGAAAGAAAGCACGAAGCGAGGTATGCCTGGGCTCTAAGCTATTGAGGCACCAGAAAGTCCTGTTGGGGCGTACGTTTGACCCCACAATCTCAGAAATGGCTGGGATGCATCAAATCCTGGAAATGGTGGAGTTTCAACAGTGGACGCATCTTTTCTACGTGGATTCTCCCAAAGTGTATGAGGAGGAGGTCTAGAGTTTCTTTGCCAGTTTGTTTCCAGTAGATACTGACCATGTTTGTGCCTTGGTCAATGGTGTGGATATTGTCTTTGATGTGAAAAGTATTTGGGGAAATTGTCCAAGTTCCTACAGTTGGAATAACGAGTGTTCGAGATGTTTTCCAGTACAACTTCCACAATGTAGTGGTGAAAGATAATTCAAATCAAAAAGGGGACGAGATTCATAAGAAAGCACTACTTCCTGTCTACCAGTTGTTGTTTGAGCTGGTTAACAAAGTCTTGTTGCCACGAGCAGAACGTCGATCTGTCACTTCCAAATCTGATTTATTCCTAATGGAGCAATTGGACAATTTTTACCCTATGAGTTTGCCTGCCATAATGATTGAGCATATGCAGAAAGTGGCTGATTTCAAGGATGGCAATCACGGTTTTCCCTATGGATTCTTGCTCACACAAGTATTCAAACACTTTGAGGTTCCACTGGGAACAGGTAACGTAGGTACACGTAAGCAGACATTCTCACAAACAACTCTGGAAGAGTGTGAGTGTATTTAAAAATATAGGGGTATAGGAAGCACTTCAACTGTGTCTCAGCTCATCAATGCCTAAAAGAGCGCAGTTGAGGAGATATGTCAATTGAAGGCCAGGAATGCTATCCTGGAAGGCTAGCAAGCTCGAGTGGTTCCCTTTTCGAACAATGAGATGATCTGTTTGACACAAGAAAATGCTGACCTCAAGGCACAAGTTGAGAACCTGAAGGCTGAACTGCTCAACGAGCAAAAGTCGGGCAATGCCCAAATAGACCTTGTTCTCCAAACACTTGCTGCAGCGTCCAAGCCTTTTCCTCCTAGTGCCCCCTAAGTTTCCTTTCAGTGACTAGTGTTCTGGATATGACTTTTTTTTGTTGATGGGTGGTGGTTGTTTTTTGTTTTTTTTTATGTGTGGTTGGGATGTACTGTTACTGCTCCCATTGTTTCAAGTCCAATGCTGCCTCTTCCTTTTTCGAAGGAAGAGGCATATCAAAATTATTAATATAACTCCTCTCTTATTTTGTCTTGTATTTAATCTTTGACTTCTATTTTTCGCGTGATGTGTGAACATATGTGGCATGGGTTAGCTTGGCTGGACTTCTTTGCACTTTTATTCTTTTTAATGATGCCAAAAGGGGGAAAGGACATAGGGGGAATCACATTTAGGAACTGGTTCTTAATTCTGATCTTGTAACTTAAGCCATTGTCACAGGGGGAATTCTTTGAATCACATTTGGGAACTGGTTCTTAATTCTGAACTCGTAACTTAAGGCATTGTCTTAGGGGGAACTCTTTGACATGCTCTCTAAACTTATAAATGTTTAGATTGTCATCATCAAAAAGGGAGAAACTGATAGATCTTAAATACTCTTGCCTTATGTTTTGATGATCTAACAAACTTTCTAATAAGAACCGGTGAGGGAACCTGACCTACTTTGGATTGCTGCAAACTCCAACATACTCCAGTAAAAGTTGAATTGCTACAGATACAGGAGCTAGGAACCAAACATAGACCTGATGCTCCTGTGGTTCCTATATAGTAGCACAAAGTCATTTGGACACAACTGGAACTGAAGTGACTGGCAGCATTGTTTCTGCCGCACTGCACCACACTGTCATCCCACTCATTCTCTAACCAAACAAAGTACTCATATCATTTCAAGTGATGTGATCAAGATATACCAAATGGACTTTTACACAAAACATCACAGTGTACTAAAGGGGCTTTTATACAAAACATCACTAAAAGGTTTCTGTTTCATCATTCAAGCCTTCAGCAAAAATAGAAAAGATCATTCTCTTAAGCTTGAAGAACAAGGTTGAATGCCACTATGGACCAGTTCCAAAACAATTGATTATTGATGT
This sequence comes from Nicotiana glauca, assembly GCA_026770625.1. NCBI lineage: Eukaryota > Viridiplantae > Streptophyta > Magnoliopsida > Solanales > Solanaceae > Nicotiana > Nicotiana glauca. The sequence continues at coordinate 53,145 of MU730508.1, forward strand.
CCTAGTTGAGTTGTAACCTTGTTATTGCACTTACAATATCTCCTAAATTTTTTATTTAGAAGTTTACTAATTAGAAACTCTCTTGTAAATCCTCAGACTCGTTGAGTTTAGGTTGTGCCTATATTTAGTCATAAAGAAACGTCTTTGTAATCGTAGTATTGCAAAGTGTCTTGTGGTGATAGCACCACAAGTTAGAAAAAGCCTTTGTAACTAGGATAGTCACATAGTGGCTTGTGGTAAAGGTTCCACAAGTTAGTTTGAAGTCTTTACAATCGGAAGCATTGTAAAGTGGCTTGTAAAAAGGTAAGATTACAAGTTAATGAAGTTAAAAGCCTGCAAGGTAGGTCGTGGTTTTTTGATCCCCTTGTGTGGGATTTTTCCACGTAAAAATCCTATGCCTCATTTACTTATTGCCTTACTAAGTGCTCTCAGCAGAAACTTGTATGTCACACCCCAAAACCGCGGGACATGACCGGCGCTCGACCGGGTAGCCCCAGTCAAGCGGACCTGGGTGCCTTTCCTATCCCACGTGTTACCCTATGTTTCCATTACTCATTAATCCAAGGAAATGGCCATTTATAATTTAAATACCTTTTTACAAAACATACATAACATAGATGGTTACTTAGTGAGGTTTACAACTTACATCACCCAACATATAAAATACATATTTACATAAGTTCACAACCCACATTTCCTGTCTACGGAGCCTTTAAGGATACAAAAAGATGATACAATACTTGTCGTTAACAAGGCTCCGGCTATACCTTACACAAATACCAAAACCAGACTCCAGCATAAAAGCAGCATGAGCCATGCAGGGCCCCGAGAGGAAAGGGGCTCACCAATTCAGCTGACGGGAAGTGAGGGAGTGCTACTGTCGGTGGACTGGAGTACCTGTTACAGAACCACCTACAATCACAACACGAATGTAGCGCCCTGGCAAAAGGGACGTCAGTACGTTTGAATTGTATAGGTATGTATGAACAAACTTTACCCCAAGTAAAATCAATCAATACATAGATAACAAACAGTAATAGAATCAACAGTCAAATGCACATGAAAGGAACAACCAAAGCCAAACAAGTTTCACAATCTCTCCTTTTCCCCTTTCAACATTGTCAGACCTCTTTTTTCCTACTACACCCCGGGGAAGGGTATAATAAAAGGAGTTTTTCCAATTAAAGGACAATCGAAACGGGATCCATTTATTAAGAGATTCAGAGTCACCACTTGGGAGATTTATGGTGTCCCAAGTCACCGGATTGAATCCCGAATCGAGGAAAGGGTTTGACTCTGTATTACAGTCGCGAACCAAAAATCTGAGTAAGGAATTCTGCTAACCCGGGAGAAGGGGTTAGGCACTCCCGAGTTCCATGGTTCTAGCACGGTCGCTCAACTGCTATATTTGGCTAAAATCTGATTTCTATACATGTTAAACCTATAGTGCAATTTTAGAATCGTTTACCGCTTTTAGTCGATTGTTAAGAAAGTGAACGCCATTTAAGAACGTATTTTTGGTTCACGTCACATGAAATGCACCCGGATCCTCGACACATTCTTATTTGACATTTTGGGATTTGGATTTGAGTCGTATGAAATGCACACCCATATTTAAGAAGGTAAAATTATTAAAGCGCGCCTAAAGCGGCTAATGCATTATTATCTTTGCGGGAGGCCGTGAAATTCACTAGACGGCGCATCCCGAATTCTAAATATTTTGATATAAGTATTTAATGAGGGCCCCACAATTTATATATTTTATTTGGCGAGGCTCGTCTCATTTTTTAAATGCCATCCTAGAGCAAACTACAATTTTCTATTTAAGTTTGTCTCTAAGGAATCCTAGTTACTTAATATTATAAAAGTCAGGCTTCAAGTTCAAGTCCGGGCCCAAACAAAATGGCAAGCCTTTTAGTTTGGACCCGCTACCTAACCCGAAGGCCCAAATTAGTTACGACATTATTCCTAATGATCTTAAAAGTATTTCTAACTTCCAATGATCTTCTTGGGCCTCAATGATTGGCTCCAGGACTATGGATAGGCAATTAAATCCACAAAGTGCTGCATCTTTATGGTAATTTAGCAACGAGCCCAAACGACTGACTAACGTGACCATTAACCAAACGTTGAAGTTCCAATTTCTAGTCACTTCTAGCTGGAAATTACCATAACAATGTTCAAGCAGATGGCTTGATGATCAGCAGAACCAAATGATCGTTTTGTTTTCTATTTTAGAAATTGGGATTATTAAGACTGAACAGATCAACAAGCACAGAGATGAACATACTCTAAAAGGATGAGATCATTTTTTTGAAAGCCAGTGCGAGATCCTTTAAACTATTGGATGATTCAACACTGATTTTAGGTCTGTGTTTCAGTATACTAAAATGGCTTCAGGTCTAATTTTATCACTTCATTGAAACCTATGTGAATTATTGCCAAATACTTTGCCTTAGTATCAAAATCTTCCTAAAATCAAATTATACTAACAATCACGACAACTGAATACCTACACCAATATTACTTAGGTTCAGCTACAACATCTAAGTGTTAAATGCCAATATGATCTTCAGTTCACGCAAACAATCTAGTTGTGAAGTCCTATTATACAATCCAGGAATTGTAAAGGAAAACAAATACATATCAATATTAAACTAGACTAAACAATTGTATTTGACACTTATTTTGACTCTTAACAAATAACAGTCTAGGCAGGAACAACTGGAGCAAATAAGCAAGCATTTTCATTATATTTCCTCATCAAAGTTACACTGAATCAAGTGCAAATGTGTACCTGGAAATGGAAAAAAATGAGGAGAAGAAGAGGTCAGCTACAACAGTATAAACAGACGCAAAATTTCAGCAAGTGCTATCCAGCAACAATGCAGCAGTATGATTGATTGAAAATCAAAATTGTATTATTATAACCCAGGAAGAAGAATAAACGAGAGGCAACCAGAAGATAAACAAACAGCCTCAATTTATGCTCAATCCCTCTCAAAATTAAATCGTCAACCTCCAAAAAGTTTCAACAATCAAATCCTTAGGCTTGACGATGCCAAATCAGTTGATGAACTTTGAAATTGACCTAGACTTACAATAGAACAGTATTTTTTGGTTTTCTATAGCTTTTTGTGTATTTTCTGGAGATTTTCTAAGAGGAAAAAGAGATTTCAGAGTTTCAGTCCTAGACTTTGAATCTGGAATTCAAATTTCAGCTTCTAGAACTATAGACTATTTTGGGGGGGATTTTCAGGCTCCCAAAACTAGTGAATGAAGCAAAGAGGACTGCCTTTTTACAGGCAAAATGAAAGTAGCATCAGATTTCTTATTTTTACATTTCAGTCCCTCTTTTATTTCTATTTAACCCTTTATTTTCTGACTTGTTACTCAAGTAACTACACCTACTTTTTGAATTTCCATCTTAGAACCCATTCTAGAATGTTCTAGTGAACTCCATTTCAGTTTTAAAAGATTATTTACCCTTGAAAATCTCCAATTAGCCCTACTTTATCCTGAGCTTTACTAACCTAATCCCAAATGAATTCAGCCCCCTTTTACCCTAATTAAACTAACAGCTATAACCAACCTGCTTAAAACTAACAGAACCTGTAAGAATCAAGGCTGAAAATCATTCTACTAAAATCAGAGCACAATTAACAGGGAATCCAATCTAATTTCTAGCTAATAAACTAAAGCTTAACAAAATCTAACTACTCCCAAAACAGGATTACTACAACGAGTTAAACCAAATGAGAACACATTCAATTTGAAGCAAAACTTAACCTAACGGGATCACCGTTAACAGAGTCTAAATAAAAATTTAAACTAAAACTGAGCCATGAACTATTAGACTAAACTAAGATAAACAAACTAAAATACATGAATTAGAACAGGATTTAACCTAATCGGCATCAACGATTAAAAGAAAAGGAAGAAGAGACACAAAATTTCAAAATAAAAATAGAAACCAATAAACATGAATAAAGTGTGGCCAAAAACAAGCACCAGTCACACGAATAAAACCAAACAAAGTTAAAACGAAATTAAACAAAAATTAAAAATAAAATAGAAACTCACTGATTTCAAATCTTCAACTGATTTAACCTCGAACTTGACTTTCAATTAATGTCGCATGTCTATTTCGTCTGAAATAGACATGTAACATTAGCTTAAAACCAGTCGAGCACTTGAATCCCAAAACAGGTTGAGCTTCTAAAAACCCTAGATCCGAAATTTGCCCAGTTCTACTTATATTCGAGAGGTTCTGGTTTGGGATTCGGAATGAAGGAACCCAGTAGACAATAGGATGTAATTTTGGTTGACATTGGAAGAGGTAAGATTTTGGGCCGGATCTTCAAATGAATATTCGAAGAGATGGGTTAAGGCATGGTTGGAAAGAAGGGAACGAGGAGAGTTAGGGGTGTAAATTTGGCGGTGGTTTGTGGTGGCGCCGCCATCCTAAGGCGGTTGGAGAAAGGGCGGTGGTCTTCTAGGGTTTACAGAGGAGGGATGAATGAGGGAGACGATAGGGGGGGGGGTCGGTATCAGACAGTTATATATTAAAGTTCCCTCAGTTCGTGGCCGTTAGATTAGCTGACCTCGACGGCCCAGATTGAAAGAAGACAAAACGGTGTCGTTTGGTTAAAGAATGATACTGGACCGGGTAATGGGAGATTGGGCTTGGGCGAACGGGTACTGGGTCCGATTTTGGGGCCTTATTTGGGTGGAAACACACCTGGCCCAAATTCGGGCCTCTCTTTTTTTAAATTCTTTGTATTAGTTTCCCTTGTTTTTCTTTTTCTTTTTTGTTTTATTTTTTATTTATATTTTTAATTTTTATAACAATGCAAAATTAAAATAAAGACCTAATTTATTTCCAAAACTAAGCTAATTAATTCCTAAAAATTGATTAAGTCCTAAACTCATGACAAACAAAATAATTATCAATTAAAAATGCAAAAATAAACTATTTTTGTTATTTTCTTTATATTTGGCCTTAACTACTAATTAACCCTAAAATATGAAATTAAATCCTAAATAAATGCCACGTGTATTTTTATATTTTCATATGAATAAAAATGCACAAAAATGCAAACAATAACAACAAAAAATGCTACAAAAACCCATAAAATTGCAAACAATGAAAAGAAGTTATTTGTTTTGAATTTATGGGAGTAATTCATATAAGGCAAAAATCACGTGCTCACAGTTGCCCCTCTTTGCTCGGGAACACGAAGAGTTTTCGTGCAAAGATAAGTGAGCGGATACGAGTGATTTTTGCTCATTCGAATACTCCGTGTGAAGCCTTTTGAAAACCGCCTGACCGAACCCTGCTTCAAAGGTTGCCTACATATCCTTGGCTATAAAGGAATTAGGTCAGTGTAGTTCTGGAAGGTTTGGTAGCTGGGACTACCAGGAGCTGTGATTTTACTGTTGTTTATGCTGCTACCGCTTGCTGACCTCCTTATTACACCGTGCCAAAATAAAAAAGGCTAGACTAAGCTATGATCTATGAATTACAAAAAGGCCCTGTCTATGTCTTCAAACTTGCTCTTGTGTTACCTTGAACTTGTATTCTTCCGATGGAATTCTTGCGTTGTTGCCTTGCATTATGATCGGAGATGTTTTGCTATTCCTCCGGGTGATGCTTGACTGAATATATGCCTCTATTCTCCAGGCGGGCTCCTGATAGCCGACACTTGAAATGTATTCCCTTGTTCTCCAGGTGGGCTCCTAATTGCTGAACTTAAAAAGTATTCCATTATTCTCTAGGTGGGCTCCTGATTGCTGAATTTGAAAAGTATTCCCTTTTTCTCCAGGTGGGCTCCTGATTTCAACGAAATAGACAAACAAAGAAAACTTTCTGCCCCAGTTTGGTGGCTGAGCACATCATGTTATCAAATATCAAAAATTTGAAAACTAAAATTTGACTTGTACTTCCCCTGTTCTCCAGGTGGGCGCCTGATTGCTGAACTTGAAATGTATTCCCTTGTTCTCCAGGTGGGTGCCTGACTGCTGAGCTTGAAATGTATTCCCTTGTTCTATAGGTGGGTGCCTGACTACTGAGCTTGAAATATATTCCCTTGTTCTCCAGGTGGGTGCCTGACTTCAACAAAATAACAAACAAAGAAGATATTCTGCCCCAGCTTGGCGACTGGGCACGTTATGTTACCAAATATTAACTTGAAAGATAAAATTTGCATTGTACTTCCCTTGTTTTCCAGGTGGGCGCCTGATTGCTAAAACTTGAAATGTATTCCCTTGTTTTCCAGGTAGGCTCCTGATTGCTGAACTTGAAATGTATTCCCTTGTTCTCCAGGTGGGCTCCTGACTGCAACAAAATGGACAAACAAAGAAATATTTTTGTCCCAGTTTGGTGGCTGGGTACAACATGTTAAAAGATTCATCAGACTAAGATTTTTATCCTAGGATAACATTCATCAAGCTAGGTTTCCTATCTTAGGAGAAAGATTCATCAGACTAAGATTCAGATCCCAGGGGAAGGTTCGTCAGACTAGGTCTCTTATCTTAGGAGAACAATGCATCAGACCAAGATTTTGATCCTAGGAGAAAGATCATCAGACTAGGTCTTTTTTTATCTTGTTATCTTAGGAGAAATCTTCGTCAGACTAAGATTTTGATCCTAGGAGAAAGTTCACCAGACTAGGTCTCTTATCTTAGGAGACAGATTCATCAGACTAAGATGTAGATCCCAGGAGAAAGTTCATCAGACTAGGTCCATTTTTGTTATCTTAGGAGAAAGATTCATCAGACTAAGATTTTGATCCTAGGAGAAAGTTCATTAGACTAGGTCCATTTTTGTTATCTTAGGAGAAAGATTCATCAGACTAAGATTTTGATCCCAGGAGAAAGATCCATCAGACTAAGATTTTGATCATAGGAGAAAATTCATCAGACTAGGTCTTCTATTTTCTATCTTAGGAGAAAGATTCATCAGACTAAGATGTAGATCTGGAGGAAAATCCATCAGACTGGGACTTTTATCCTAGGAGGAAAAATTGTGAAAAGCAATGGCAGCATTTTATGCACACTAGCAAGACCGGCAAGGGCAGAGATTTGAGAAACTTCCCTTTTGTTGGCTCTCCTCTTCTTCCTTTTCTTTTTTTTCTTTTCTTTTCCCTTACCGTTGAACCAACTTTCTTGCACTGCTCTGTTCCTGTTTCAAATAAAGGAAACTTATGAGTTTAAAATGTGGTGGTTAGTTTGTGGCCTTGAACTTTGAAGGCGGCCCGATATCTTCCATTTGTTGCATTGCATGAACTGGCATCTCTCAACCTTTATGTCTCATACGAATCCCAAAGCACGTCTATTGCCCCCACTCCATGCGTATGATGTTCTTTCTCGGCTTAAAAACTGGCTTCGACCTTGAAGTTTATTGATCCTTCACTTGTCATGATAACTGATTCCATTTGAAGATCTTGCTTGTTTATTGACTAACCACTTTCTTTGCTACCCTTGGTACGGAGAATACTTCTGATCCGTTCAGCAAACACCCTCCATCTGTTGCATGGTTCCTGAATTGAGACGTACCAAACCCTTGTATTTCATGCGAATCCCAAAGCACGTCAATTGCCACCCACTCAAGATGTTCTTTCTTAACTCCCACCCCTGGTCCGGTCCTTGAGGTCTACAGCTCCCCTATTGGCTATGATAACTTTGACTTTTGCTTGGAAAGTCTTGCTCGTGACCGGTTTAACACCCTTTTATCAAGCTTATCACAGGAAATACCTTTGGTCTGTTCGCTCTGACCCTTCATTTGTGACATCGTTCATGAATTTTGCATTTCACAAGGATCCCAAAGCATTTTGATTGTTTCCAACTCAGTGTGCTTGCTGTTTTCTCCTGACTTGACGCCTTGATGTGTTCACCAGATCCCATTTTGTTTAATTGGAAAGCTTTGGTGGCAGATTTTGAAGTCATTTCTCACTTGTTATGACCAAACATACTCAAGAGGAGGAAGTAAACAGGACAAAAGGAATAAAGTAGGAGGACAATGAAAGAGATGATTCCTAACAAAAAAACTACAAATTAGAAACCAATCGGGTATGGATACCGACTCTAATGACCTTGACATGCACCTGCAGCCTATTCTGTTTAGCAAATCTGATGTTCGGCTCCTTTTGCACCTTTTCACCGCAAAACTGGGCTTCAATGCTCTGCTTACCCGATCTGATTCACAGTCCTTATTCGACTTGTGGCGCCCGTAGGGTTTTCACTATCAAGCCTCTCTAATTTTGGTTTTCTCTCAACTCACCGTCGCCTTATGGTGCACATGAAGGTTTCCACCAATAAGACTCTCTCATTTTAGATTTCTCTCAGCTTTCATTGCCTTGGGGTACCCGTGAGGGTTCTCATCAACAAGACTCTCTCATTTTTCATTTCCCTTGTTTGGACCGGAGTGTTGCCCCTGATATGATTCACCTCTACTCGCTTGACTTGCCATCTCTTGAAGATTGATCAAAAGGTCTTTCTTTGGACCGTAATGTGGGCTTTTGGATAGGGTTAGAAAAAAGGGTATCAAAGGCTCAAAACAATTCAACATGGGTTCAAAATTATAACTTTCGGAATCAGACTTCTCACAACAACCACAACTTCTACCCCAGTTTCTTTCTTGGGGACTTTTGGACTTTTATTTTGGTATGACTGAACCTCAGAGAGAGGCTGCCTACGTATCCTTTCAGAATTAAGTCAAACATAGTTCATGTCATAACACTACTTCGTTGTTGCGATCTTTCCTTTCTTACACTTTTCTTTTCTTCCTTTTCATTTCTTTTCTTTTCTCTTTTCTTTTCTATTCTCTTTTTTTCTTTTGTCTTTTTACTTCCTTTATCTTTTTTTCTTTTTCTTTTTTCTCTTATCTCTTTTCTTCTCTTTTTCTTCTTCTTCTTCTTTTCCTTTTCTTTTCTTTTAGACTATTTTTCTCTTGTTTCTCCGCTTATCTTCCCCGCTCGGGCGTTTGAGTTTTGTCATTGATTCCCAAAGAGGGGTATGAAAGAAAATAAATGAGGCTTAAAAGGAGTAACATCGGATAAAGTGTTTGGATAGTAGAACAAAATGCCTTCGTCATTTCAATCTCCAAAACATGCCAAGTACAAATAACATCTTTTGATTGGACCAGAATTAATAACCATATCCACGCATTTGCCTTCTACATTTGTCAATTACCTAGCACCATTGGACAACAATCTAGATATCATGAACGGTGCCCTGTAAACTTGGGGCAAACCTACCTTTGGCTTCAAACCGATGCGGCATGATGCATTTCAACAGTATTTCTTTATTTTCTATCTATACCAGTTTCACACAATGCCCGTACATCTTCACATTGTTTCATTGCTTCATTACTAAACTGACTTTTAAAACCAGGCTGAGAATTATACGTGCATGGCATGTCACTAGAACCAGCATGGAAAGAATTTTAAAAAGAGAGGAGAACTAAACAAAATGACTAGAAATGGCAGGAAATAGAGAACTGCATTAGACGGATGGTGAAAAAGTTTAAACAACAAAACAAACAAAATGGACTAGGGTTACAACCCTTGAACAAACCTAGACAGTGCTAAACGAGCTATTATGACTAAACAAACAAGGCAAAGTGAAAATATAGAAGGGTTTGAGTCACAAGACAATGTCGGATTACAACCCTGAAAATAACACGGACAACAGAAATGACAACAAAATAAACCACCAAAACTCCACCCTAGCTCACCAAGAGATGGAGCGTCTTTCCAATCGCCAAACTCGACATCTTAGCCACTGGATTGCCCATCAAAATTGCTGGGACCTTTATTCAACGAATTTCTGAGAGGATTTTCATACTTCTTGTTGCCATGGGTCTTCCCCATAAAATATGTACCTTCATGTGCAGGTAAGGATTCTATGCAATGTTCTGGGCGGTGCTGTCCTGGACCGCAATTATCCCTTCCTGAATCATTCTTTCTATCTCTCTTTTCAAATCCCAGCAACTTTCGACATCGTGCCCTTGAGCATTGGATTGGTATCCACACCTTTTAGAAGGGTCAAAGCTTCTTGCACGCTTGTCCACATGATTCGGAGGAATCGGTGCAATCAGGCTATAATGCTTTAGTTTCTCAGACAAGTCTACATATGACTCTCCCAAGGGGGTGAAAGTTTCCTGCTTCTGTGCCCTCTCTTGCTTGAAATTTTGGTCGGCCCGCAAACCCGCTCCAGGGGGATTCCTATAGGCTCTGGGAGGTAGGTAGGTGTTTTGAGTTAGGTAAGTATTTTTCTGGAGTGGGTGCGTGCCATTGCGCATGGGTAGGATGTTGGGAGTACGTTTGGGCATGGTGGATAGAGAAGTAGGGATCATGGGTTGGGTAATAGTGCTGTGGAGTGTGGGGGTAGGTTTGGGGACGGGGTCGAGGTTGATGGTAATATGGTGATGGGCCCCTGGAGCAAGTTCTCAAGTCAACTACCGCCACATCTTCTTTCTTTTTCTTTCCCGATACCCCTCCAGTGCCGCTCTGGATAGCCTGGGTAGTTGCCTTGATTGCCGAATAACTCATAATTTTGTTGGATTTAAGCCCCTCTTCCACCATGCCTCCCATTTTCACTACCTCATTAAAAGTTTTTCCCACTGCTGACACCAAATGACCATAGTAGGTAGGCTCCAAAGCCTGCAGGAAGTAATTAACCATCTCGCTTTCCCTCATTGGAGGATCGACTCTTGCCGCCTGCTCTCTCCACAGGAAACCATACTCTCTGAAGCTTTCCCCGGGCTTCTTCTCAATTTTGGTCAGTGACAGACGGTCCGGGAGAATTTCGAGATTATATTGAATGTGGCCTGCAAATGCTTGGCCAAATCATCCCACGTGTACCATCGGGCATGATCCTGTCGCGTGTACCATTCCAAGGCCGCACCACTGAGACTTTGACTAAAGAACGCCATCAATAATTCATCCCTTCCCCCAACTCCTCTCATTTTACTGCAGAATCCCCTTAGATGGGCTACCGGGTCACCATGTACATCATATAAGTCAAACTTGGGTAGCTTGAATCCTGCTGGCAACTGGATATCGGGAAACAAGCAAAAATCCTTGTAGGCCACACTGACTTGGCCACCCAATCCTTGCATGTTCCTGAAGGATTGCTCCAGGCTTTTTACTTTTCGAAACATCTCTTCCTGTTCCGGATCTTTAAGCGGCTTGTGAGTTTCCACCGGGAGCTCAAAGTGAGGGGAGTAGGAATATGGCTTAGGAGCTTTAAAGGTCGGCTCAGAAGGGTAGTACTGGCTGTCGTGAGTTTGAAACACCGGCTCACTGGAAGATCTTTGCAATGTGACAGGGGGAGGCACCACAAAGATAGGGGTAATTGGTAGATGAGGGTTTTGCTTGAGTGATGGAGCTTGGGGAGGATAGGAAGTGGTGCCATAACTCTATTGGTAGAATGGGAAAGATGGAGGTGAAATCACAGTAGGAGGCTCCTGAGACTGAGCCAAATATATGCTGGACTGGCGGGATAAACTGGTGCCGGCTGACCCTTAGCCCAGGCCTGATGCATCTCGGCCATCTGCTGCCTCAACTTATACATCTCTTCCCTTATTTCTTTGACATCCACCACTTCAACCTCTTTTGACGGGTCCATGATACTGGTGTCTGATTCTTGGCCTGTCATGTTCGGTTGTTTTTTGACTGGGTATTGTAGGAATGGGTTGCCAGGATTCCAACCAACCAAACCACCTGCCTGGACTCATCATCAACAAAAACTTTGTTAGTGGTTAGAGCATTAAGAAATAGATAGCCGCCCTTTTGGGGAATGAATGCACCTAAGCAGTTAACGGTTTCTATTATGCCTTTGCTTGACGGCATGCGTCATCCCGGCTTTCTTTATTTCCAATTGCAAACTTTCGCTTTCTTTGTTTTCCTTTTTCTTCTTCTTTTCACTCTTGCCTTTGTCTTCTCTTGTTCCTATTCTCTCCCTTTTTCTTATTTTTCCGCTCTTTTCATTTCTTTTTGCCTTTTTGTCATTTTTCCTCTCTTTTCTTTCCTTTTTTTTCTTTTGGTTATGGTCGAATCCTATGGAGATTGCCTATGTATCATGACCCCGCATGAATCAGACCAAGCATAGTTCTTGCAAATAAATGCAGAAATAAGGAGACAATTTTTGGAAATTTTCAATTTTCATTAATAACGACTGCGATTACAAAGACTACTAGACTATTTATTTTTCTTGAAGGGAAACTACAAAAGCAGACTCAAAATAACAAAATACAAACTCGATGATTAAAAACTAGATCAAGAGTAAATCAAAGCTTCACATCCTGGGGCACGTGGGGCATCACTCGGCATCGCCGCAGGCCTGCGCAAGACTGAGAAGGCTTCAATGTCAACTGTGACTATTTAAAGAAAACTGGCCATGTAATGACTTATTTTGGCTTAAAAAAAACAAGTGGCTATTTTTGCAAAAAAAAATTTCTTACGAAAACAAAGACTCGGTTTTGCAGATACGGCCTTTCAGCACTTCCGAAAGGGAGATTTGAAGGCTGTGCCCGCAAACCATTTAAAAATGCCTCATGGTGGTTGTTCTTGCAAAAACAGCCTTCCGGCGCCCTTTTGGGGACATTCGGCTTATTTTTAAACAAGAATGGTGTCACCCGAGTTATTGGATAAAAATTAAAATTTTTGTATTTTTGTCTATTTTTGCAAAGGGGTGGTTGGACTCGATGAGGGTTGTCTACGTATCTCACATCCGATGAGAATCAAACCAGCGTAGTTCGGGCCAATAAAACTAACTATTTTCGAAAACAAGACTCTTTTTCATTGACAAACACACTATTTTGGAAAACAATACTCTTTTTGTATTTTCTTTTTCAACAAACTATTTGAAAATAAAACTCTTTAGTTTTTTTTTCCTTTTTTTTTGACCAATAAAACAAGCCATTTTTGAAAACAAAATTTTCTTTTCCCTTTTCTTCTTTTTTATTTTTCTCAAGAATTCGGCAGAGTTTCGACACTATTTTGACATTAGTTATTTTTCTAAAATAGATAATTAACTCTCTACACTGCTATTTCTCTCCCTTTTTCAGTTTTTCCAAATACTCCAGAGCCGGTAAGCATGCAAGTCCGAGACAAATAAATGCACATGCAACACGTAAGATGCATCAGGATGGTCTTTTTCATTTCAGGTCACCTGTCCTAGACGGACCCAACCCCTGTGTTGAGTCCCCTACGGCAAATGCAAGTGATGCAAATAAGCATTCCTACTAGGGATCCGGCATGAAGTCAATTATTCTAGGTTCAAAACCTGGGTATATGTCCTAGTCTGTGTACCTGAGCGGACAACTCGAGTCGAGGAGGGGGCTACGTACTGGGGACCCGCAAGATCGTCCGGCTTAGTAACTTGTCTGAGCCTCTTTCTTATTTTAGGGTATGACACTAACAGAATAGGAAGTCTCAACCAGTAAGCATATCCCCAGAGGTGAGAAGAGAAGGGTTTCATCACAGTTTATATACAGTTCAGATAATATCAAAGCGGTAAAGCAATTAGCACATTTAGAATGAACATGTACGAAAATCAGCTAAAGCCAAACATAACAATTATTCTAAGCTCGAATTCTTAACCCCTGAACCGAAGTTATGGGTTTGTATCCCAAGCAGAGTCACCAGAGCTGTCACACCTCATTTTTCCTACTACACCTCGGGGAAGGGTATAATAAAAGGAGTTTTTCCAATTAAAGGACAATCGAAATGGGATCCATTTATTAAGAGATGCAGAGTTGCCACGTGGGAGATTTATGGTGTCCCAAGTCACCGGATTGAATCTCGAATCGAGGAAAGGGTTTGACTCTGTATTACAGTCGCGAACCAGAAATCCGAGTAAGTAATTCTGTTAACCCGGGAGAAGGGGTTAGGCACTCCCAAGTTCCGTGGTTCTAGCACGGTCGCTCAACTGCTATATTTGGCTAAAATTTGATTTCTATACATGTTAAACCTATAGTGCAATTTTAGAATCGTTTACCGCTTTTAGTCGATTATTAAGAAAGTGAACGCCATTTAAGAACGTGTTTTTGGATCACGTCACATGAAATGCACCCGGATCCTCGACACATTCTTATTCGACGTTTTGGCATTTGGATTTGGGTCGCATGAAATGTACACCTGCATTTAAGAAGGTAAAATTATTAAAGTGCTCCTAAAGCGGCAAACGCATTATTATCTTTGCGGGAGGCCGTGAAATTCACTAGACGGCGCGTCCCGAATTCTAAATATTTTGATATAAGTATTTAATGAGGGCCCCACAATTTATATATTTTTTTGGCGAGGCTCGTCTCATTTTTTAAAGGCCATCCTAGAGCAAACTACAATTTTCTATTTAAGTTTGTCTCTAAGGAATCCTAGTTACTTCATATTATAAAAGTCGGGCTTCAAGTTCAAGTCTGGGCCCAAACAAAAGGGCAAGACTTTTAGTTTGGACCTGCTACCTAAACCGAAGGCCCAAATTAGTTACGACATTACTCCTAATGATCTTAAAAGTATTTCTAACTTCCAATGATCTTCTTGGGCCTCAATGATTAGCTCCAGGACTATGGATGGTCAATTAAATCCACAAAGTGCTGCATCTTTATGGTAATTTAGCAACGAGCCCAAACGACTGACTAACGTGACCATTAACCAAACGTTAAAGTTCCAATTTCTAGTCACTTCTAGCTGGAAATTACCATAACAATGTTCAAGCAAATGGCTTGATGATCAGCAGAACCAAATGATCGTTCTGTTTTCTATTTTAGAAATTGGGATTATTAAGACTGAACAGATCAACGAGCACAGAGATGAACATACTCTAAAAGGATGAGATCATTTTTTTTGAAAGCCAGTGCGAGATCTTTTAAACTATTGGATGATTCAACACTGATTTTAGGTCTGTGTTTCAGTATACTAAAATGGCTTCAGGTCTAATTCTATCACTTCATTGAAACCTATGTGAATTATTGCCAAATACTTTGCCTTAGTATCAAAATCTTCATAACATCAAATTATACTAATAATCACGACAGCTGAATACCTATACCAATATTACTTAGGTTCAGCTACAACATCTAAGTGTTAAATGCCAATATGATCTTCAGTTCACGCGAACAGTCTAGTTGTGAAGTCCTATTATACAATCCAGGAATTGTAAAGGAAAACAAATACATATTAATATTAAACTAGACTAAACAATTGTATTTGACACTTATTTTGACTCTTAACAAATAACAGTCTAGGCAGGAACAACTGGAGCAAATAAGCAAGCATTTTCATTATATTTCCTCATCAAAGTTACACTGAATCAAGTGCAAATGTGTACCTGGAAATGGAAAAAAATGAGGAGAAGAAGAGGTCAGCTACAACAGTATAAACAGACGCAAAATTTCAGCAAGTGCTATCCAGCAACAATGCAGCAGTATGATTGATTGAAAATCAAAATTGTATTATTATAACCCAGGAAGAAGAATAAACGAGAGGCAACCAGTAGACAAACAAACAGCCTCAATTTAAGCTCAATACCTCTCAAAATTAAACTGTCAACCTCCAAAACGTTTCAACAATCAAATCCTTAAGCTTGACGATGCCAAATCAATTGATGAACTTTGAAATTGACCTAGACTTACAATAGAACAGTATTTTTTGGTTTTCTATAGCTTTTTGTGTATTTTCTGGAGATTTTCTAATAGGAAGAAGAGATTTCAGAGCTTCAGTCCTAGCCTTTGAATCTGGAATTCAAATTTCTGCTTCTAGAACTATAGACTATTTTGGGGGGGGGGGGG
>MU730512.1:5799-26176 GCA_026770625.1 Nicotiana glauca
GCATAATCGATATGCGGACCGCATTCCTACCGCAGAGTGAAGCAGAGAGTTGGTGTAAATTGATGTCAAAAATGCGGTTCATTATGCGATCGCATAATCGATATGCGAACTGCATTCCTACCGCAGAGTGAAACAAAGAGTTGGTCTAAGTTGATGTCAAAAATGCAGCCCATTATGCGACCGCATAATAGATATGCGGACCGCATTCCTACCGCAGATTGAAGCAGAGAGTTGGTCTAAGTTGATGTAAAAAATGCGGTCCATTATGTGACCGCATTATCGATATGCGGACCGCATTCCTACCGTAGAGTGAAGCAGAGAGTTATCCTAAGTTGATGTCAAAAATGCGGTCCTTTATGCGACCGCATAATCGATATGCGGACCGCATTCCTACCGCATTGTGAAGCAGAGAGTTGGTCTAAGTTGATGTCAAAAATGCGGTCCATTATGCGACCGCATAATCGATATACGGACCGCATTCCTACCGCAGAATGAAGCAGAGAGTTGGTCTAAGTTGATGTCAAAAATGCGGTCCATTATGCGACCGCATAATCGATATGCGGACCGCATTCCTACCGCAGAGTGAAGTAGAGAGTTGGTCTAAGTTGATATAAAAAATGCGGTCCATTATGCAACCGCATAATCGATATGCGGACCGTATTCCTACGGCAGAATTAAGCAGAGAGTTGGTCTAAGTTGATGTCAAAAATACAATCCATTATGCGATCGCATAATCGATATGTGGACCGCATTCCTACCGCAGAGTTAAGCAGAGAGTTGGTCTAAGTTGATGTCAAAAATGCGGTCTATTATGCGACCGCATAATCAATATGCGAACTGCATTCCTACCGCAGAGTGAAGCAGAGAGTCTGTCTAAGTTGATGTCAAAAATGCGGTCCATTATGCGACCGCATAATCGATATGCGGACCGCATTCCTACCGCAGAGTGAAGCAGAGAGTTGGTCTAAGTTGATGTCAAAAATGCGGTCCATTATGCGACCGCATAATCGATATTCGGACCGCATTCCTACCGCAGAGTGAAGCAGATAGTTGGACTAAGTTTATGTCAAAAATGCGGTCCATTATGCGACCGCATAATCGATATGCGGAGCGCATTCCTACCACATTGTAAAGCAGAGAGTTAGTCTAAGTTGATGCCAAAAATGCGGTCCATTATGCGACCGCATACTCTATATGTGGACCGAACTCCTACCTCAGAACGAAGCAGAGAGTTGGTCTAAGTTAATGTCAAAAATGCGGTCCATTATGCGACCGCATAATCGATATGCGGACCGCATTCCTACCGCAGAGTAAAGCAGAGAGTTGGTCTAAGTTGATGTCAAAAATGCGGTCCATTATGCGACCGCATAATCTATATGTGGACCGAATTCCTACCACAGAACGAAGCAGAGAGTTGGTCTAAGTTGATGTCAAAAGTGCGGTACATTATGCGACCGCATAATCGATATGCGGATCGCACTCCAACCGCAGAGCGAAGTAGAGAGTTGGTCTAAGTTGATGTCAAAAATGCCGTCCATTATGCGACTGCATAATCGATATACGAACCGCATTCCTACCGCAGAGTGAAGCAGAGAGTTGGTCTAAGTTGATGTCAAAATGCGGTCAATTATGCGACCGCATAATCGATATGCGGACCGCATTCCTACCGCAGAGTGAAACAGAGAGTTGGTCTAAGTTGATTCAAAAATGTGGTCCATTATGCGACTGCATAATCGATATGCGGACCATATTCCTACGGTAGAATGAAGCAGAGAGTTGGTCTAAGTTAATATCAAAAATGCGGTCCATTATGCGATTGCATAATCGATATGCGAACCGCATTCCTACCGCAGAGTGAAGCAGAGAGTTGTTGTAAATTGATGTCAAAAATGCGGTTCATTATGCGATCGCATAATCGATATGCGAACTGCATTCCTACCGCAGCGTGAAGCAGTGAGACTGTCTAAGTTGATGCCAAAAATGTGGTCCATTATGCGACCGCATAATCGATATGCGGAGCGCATTCCTACCACATTGTAAAGCAGAGAGTTAGTCTAAGTTGATGTAAAAAATGCGGTCCATGATGCGACCGCATAATCGATATGCGGAGCGCATTCCTACCACATTGTAAAGCAGAGAGTTAGTCTAAGTTGATGTAAAAAATGCGGTCCATGATGCGACCGCATAATCGATATGCGGAGCGCATTCCTACCACATTGTAAAGCAGAGAGTTAGTCTAAGTTGATGTAAAAAATGCGGTCCATGATGCGACCGCATAATCGATATGCGGAGCGCATTCCTACCACATTGTAAAGCAGAGAGTTAGTCTAAGTTGATGTAAAAAATGCGGTCCATGATGCGACCGCATAATCGATATGCGGAGCGCATTCCTACCACATTGTAAAGCAGAGAGTTAGTCTAAGTTGATGTAAAAAATGCGGTCCATGATGCGACCGCATAATCGATATGCGGAGCGCATTCCTACCACATTGTAAAGCAGAGAGTTAGTCTAAGTTGATGTAAAAAATGCGGTCCATGATGCGACCGCATAATCGATATGCGGAGCGCATTCCTACCACATTGTAAAGCAGAGAGTTAGTCTAAGTTGATGTAAAAAATGCGGTCCATGATGCGACCGCATAATCGATATGCGGAGCGCATTCCTACCACATTGTAAAGCAGAGAGTTAGTCTAAGTTGATGTAAAAAATGCGGTCCATGATGCGACCGCATAATCGATATGCGGAGCGCATTCCTACCACATTGTAAAGCAGAGAGTTAGTCTAAGTTGATGTAAAAAATGCGGTCCATGATGCGACCGCATAATCGATATGCGGAGCGCATTCCTACCACATTGTAAAGCAGAGAGTTAGTCTAAGTTGATGTAAAAAATGCGGTCCATGATGCGACCGCATAATCGATATGCGGAGCGCATTCCTACCACATTGTAAAGCAGAGAGTTAGTCTAAGTTGATGTAAAAAATGCGGTCCATGATGCGACCGCATAATCGATATGCGGAGCGCATTCCTACCACATTGTAAAGCAGAGAGTTAGTCTAAGTTGATGTAAAAAATGCGGTCCATGATGCGACCGCATAATCGATATGCGGAGCGCATTCCTACCACATTGTAAAGCAGAGAGTTAGTCTAAGTTGATGTAAAAAATGCGGTCCATGATGCGACCGCATAATCGATATGCGGAGCGCATTCCTACCACATTGTAAAGCAGAGAGTTAGTCTAAGTTGATGTAAAAAATGCGGTCCATGATGCGACCGCATAATCGATATGCGGAGCGCATTCCTACCACATTGTAAAGCAGAGAGTTAGTCTAAGTTGATGTAAAAAATGCGGTCCATGATGCGACCGCATAATCGATATGCGGAGCGCATTCCTACCACATTGTAAAGCAGAGAGTTAGTCTAAGTTGATGTAAAAAATGCGGTCCATGATGCGACCGCATAATCGATATGCGGAGCGCATTCCTACCACATTGTAAAGCAGAGAGTTAGTCTAAGTTGATGTAAAAAATGCGGTCCATGATGCGACCGCATAATCGATATGCGGAGCGCATTCCTACCACATTGTAAAGCAGAGAGTTAGTCTAAGTTGATGTAAAAAATGCGGTCCATGATGCGACCGCATAATCGATATGCGGAGCGCATTCCTACCACATTGTAAAGCAGAGAGTTAGTCTAAGTTGATGTAAAAAATGCGGTCCATGATGCGACCGCATAATCGATATGCGGACCGCATTCCTATCGCAGAATGAAGCAGAGAGTTGGTATAAGTTGATGTCAAAAATGCGGTCCATTATGCGACCGCATAATCGATATGCGAACTGCATTCCTACCGCAGAGTGAAGCAGTGAGTCTGTCTAAGTTGATGTCAAAAATATGGTCCATTATGCGACCGCATAATCGATATGCGGACCGTATTCATGCCGCAGAGTGAAGCAGAGAGTTGGTCTAAGTTGATTTCAAAAATGCGGTCCATTATGCGACCGCATAATCGATATGCGGACCGCATTCCTATCGCAGAATGAAGCAGAGAGTTGGTCTAAGTTGATGTCAAAAATACGGTCCATTATGCGACCGCATAATCGATATGCGGACCGCATTCCTACGGCAGAATTAAGCAGAGAGTTGGTCTAAGTTGATGTCAAAAATACAATCTATTATGCGATCGCATAATCGATATGTGGACCGCATTCCTACCGCAGAGCGAAGCAGAGAGTTGGTCTAAGTTGATGTCAAAAATGCGGTCCATTATGCGACCGCATAATCGATATGCGAACTGCATTCCTACCGCTGAGTGAAGCAGAGAGTCTGTCTAAGTTGATGTCAAAAATGCGGTCCATTATGTGACCGCATAATCGATATGCGGACCTCATTCCTACCGCAGAGTAAAGCAGAGAGTTGGTCTAAGTTGATGTCAAAAATGCGGTCTATTATGCGACCGCATAATCGATATGCGGACCTCATTCCTACCGCAGAGTAAAGCAGAGAGCTGGTCTAAGTTTATATCAAAAATGCGGTCCATCATGCGACCGCATAATCGATATGCGGACCGCATTCCTACCGCAGAATGAAGCAGAGAGTTGGTCTAAGTTGATGTCAAAAATGCAGTCCATTATGCGACCGCATAATCGATATGTGGACTGCATTTCTACCGTAGAGTGAAGCAGAGAGTTGGTATAAGTTGATGTCAAAAATGCGGTCCATTATGCGACCGCATAATCAATATGCGAACTGCATTCCTACCGCAGAGTGAAGCAGTGAGTCTGTCTAAGTTGATGTCAAAAATGCGGTCCATTATGCGACCGCATAATCGATATGCGGACCGCATTCCTACCGCAGAATGAAGAAGAGAGTTGGTCTAAGTTGATGTCAAAAATACGGTCCATTATGCGACCGCATAATCAATATGCGGACTGCATTCCTACCGTAGAGTGAAGCAGAGAGTTGGTCTAAGTTGATGTCAAAAATGCGGTCCATTTTGCGACCGCATAATCGATATGCGGACCGCGTTCCTACCGCATTGTAAGGTAGAGAGTTGGTCTAAGATGTGGCAAAAATGCGGTCCATTATGCGACCGCATAATCGATATGCGAACCGCATTCCTACCGCAGAGTGAAGCAGAGAGTTGGTCTAAGTTGATGTCAAAAATGCGGTCCATTATGCGACCGCATAATTGATATGCTGACCGAATTCCTACCATAGAGTGAAGCAGAGAGTTGGTCTAAGTTGATGTCAAAAATGCGGTCCATTATACGACCGCATAATCGATATGAGGACCGCATTCCTACCGCAGAATGAAGCAGAGAGTTGGTCTAAGTTGATGTCAAAAATGCGGTCCATTATGCGACCGCATAATCGATATGCGAACCGCATTCCTGCCACATTGTGGATCATAGTGTTGGTCTAAATTGATATTGAAAATACGATCCAATAAGCGGACTGCATTTCGATTCTGCGATCACAGAATGCGACCGCAAATCTCACCCGGACTTCTATTTTCTAAAATTTAAAACCCTACCCCATTTCTAATATAACACCTACCCCTCATTTTAACCATTTTTCTGAACAAAATAAGAGAGATGGAGGAGGGATTCTTGAGAGAAAAGTTTATCTTCTTCAAAATTGTTCCTCAAATTATCTAGTCCGGAAAATTCTAAAGCAAGTGTCTTCATCTCCATTTCTACAGGTAAAATCCCTAACCCTTTTTCCTTGATTTCCATATTTTAAGCTAAAGGAGGAAGTCTCATGCTTTGATTCTTGAAATAATGGGTGGAAACTCACATGCATGTCTTTCAAAAATCTAAAATTTAGTAAGGGGAATTGGGTAGAAGTAAGGGGCTGTGCTCGATAACCTAAATAAGCTCGGATAGTAATTGTGAATTTCAAATTCTAAGGTGCATGTGTTAATTGTGAACTAGATTGACGTGGCTAGATTGCTTGGTGACTGATAATAGGAGTTTAAAAAGGGAATTCGACTCCAGGTATGTATGGCTAACCTTGACCTTGTAGAATCGCCTTGTTGGTGTTCAAATGTTTGGTATGTGACATTCACGTGAGTAAATTGTGAAATTCGTGCGATTTCAATGGTTGTGATTATGATATGTGGTATTAGATGAAAAACAAATGACCTAAGGGAATTGTAAGTGATGCGACTGAAATAGTTGTGATATTAACATCTATGGCTTATCGTGGGCAAGTATTGTTGTAACGTGAAACACTTGTAAATTGTGGAATATGACGGAAATAGTATCAATGGTCATGGAAACACCTATAATAATTATTGTTGCTATTCCTCAAGAAGTGTTGTTGTGATCTTTCTGAATTGTTCATTGCTGTTGTTGTGATTGTTTGTGAATTGAAAATGTACGGTGGGATCGGGTTGCGCACCGCAACACGAAGTAATAAGGTGCGGGTTGTGGTGATAAGGGTGGACGAGGTAATAAGGGTGGCCGATGTAATAAGGGTGGAAAGTGATCGAAATCACTGTTGAAATGAAAATATGAGCAAGAATGTGAAATCTATTGATGTGGAAATATGGAGGGGAAATAGGAGAGTTTGTAAAACTTGTTTGGCTTGATTGTTCTTTCTTTATGGAAATTGATTGTTGTTTCTGTTACTGTTACTTATTTGTCTATGGCTTGAGTTTACTTGGCGCAAAGTTTGTTATACATACCAATACAATTCAAGTGTACTAACGTCCCTTTTGTCGGGGGCGCTACATTCGTGTTATGATTGTTGGTGGATCTGCAGCAGGTATTCCAGCCCTCCGATCGTAGCTCCCTCTTCGCCTTCCGTCAATTTTTGGTGAGCCCCATTCCTCTCGAGGCCCTACGTGGCTCAGTCCGCTTGTTTCCGCAGTTTTATTTTGTTGTGGTGTAAGGTATAGCCGGAGCCTTGCTACTGGCAAGTACTGTATTATCCCGTTGTATCTTTAGAGGCTCCGTAGACAGTGGATGTGGGTTAGAAGCTATGTATATTCATGTTTCTTTTGTTGGGCAATGAATTGGTAATTTCACTAATTATTATGTATGTATGTTTTGAAAAATGGTGATCTAAAATTAATTATATGGCTAGTCCTTGGAATGCTGAATAAGGAAAACAAGGGGTAGCTCATGGGTTAGGAAAGGTACCCAGGTCCGCTTGACTGGGGATACCCGATCGAGCGCCGGTCATGTCCCTTGAGTTTGGGGCGTGACAGTTTATGCTCGAAACCCTAATTTTTAAAAGGGGGATTTCCTTACCTGCTACCCCAGAGTTCTTCATATGCCTATGATATTCTATGTTTTCTTCACTACTGATTCAATATGACTTGACCTACTGAACTATCATACTTCGAGTGTTTCTTTTTACTGAATTTTTGTGCTACTATTGTATGTTATTTCCCCTTGCCAACAGGCCTGGCCTCGTATATATAGTGTTTATACACCCTATATATATGCTGAGTCTCCTTCTCTGACTTATTTTCAAACCTGTGACTGAGTTTAAACATTTTCTTTATGAAATTCTGATTTCACTCGCCTGTCAAGGTTAACTGATTTCTTTTCCTATTTTGCCTTACTAAATCCTTTCTAAAATTAGAGTATTTCTATACCTAGACTCGATTATCAGCTTAATGTTTTACTATTTCTTTTATGGCAACTATTAGCCTGCTGAGAAATTGATTTCTTTCCTTATTTTCAACCTGTCAATGCCTGTTAAGCAAGTGCTCCCTTAATTAAAGGCAATCACTTGTATAATTGATTCCTAATCATGATTGTTTCCATGTTTGTAGCTTATTACCTCTCTCTTACTCATTTTCAAAAACTATAAATACCATGGACTTCTTTTCTTTCAAGGACACGAACACAAGGCATAAACACTTCAATTCAAACACACATTCCACTAAAATCTCTCTCTCTCTTCTCTACTACTACTATATTGTTGCGTTACCTAGCTGGCTTAGATCCAAGGCTAGGCTATGGGGAAACTTGCTTATTTTCTACATTTCCTTTTCTTACTGGTATGTTGTAATTAAGTTTTCTGCACCCACAACAACATGCTTATTTACTGATTCTTGCATTCTTGTCTACCTACTGTTTGTATTTAACCCAGTACCATTATTTAGCATGTTGTAATTTCCCTTCTCTTGTTCTGAATCAATGTATTATGACATGTGCATCCTAAATCCCTACCCCAATGTGTTTAAAACATATGGATGGTTTGGGGTATGACATCATTGGAAATTGTTATGCATGACCCAAACTTGATCCTCCTAGGATCATAACCTCCATGTTTCTCTTATATGTTGTGTGTTCTGTTTGATTTACAGGCATGTAAGCTCTTCCTATTGTTGTGCATGCCCAAAGTTAACCCATGCCTAAGTGTATAGGCTCCTTGCAATTGAATCTCAATCATCTGCTCCCCTTTGTCTGAAGCTATTAACTCTTTGAACTACTAATGGTTGTCTACCCCATCTCCCTTTCCCCTCTTCTTTATTTCCTCAGTTCTTAAAACTCTGTTTCTGCACTTGCGCTATCTTCTTAGACTTATGTTCTGGCCCCCTCATGTGATCCTTGCCTTGGGACCAATGAGCTCCCTCTGAACTTAGACACATGAGGGCTGGCTTTTCCACACTGCACTTGTCCCTATTCTGGTTATGAAACCTAGGTGGTAGCACTGCCCGGGGTTCCGTTGACGCCCTTAGGGAACTCTGACACACTCAACACTGAGAAAGGCTTTGGATCAATGGTGTTTGAGTTAGTTTATCTCATAACTCAGACAGGAAGTCAAGAATCAGGCTTCCTCTGGTTGTAACTTTTCCTTGTACTTTTCTGATGTAATTCAGTACTCCTGGTTTGTAGTAATTTGTAATGAACATTTGAGGCTAGCTAGTGAAAAGGGTTGGGTAATTATGCATGCTCAAGGGTAGCAAACATTCCTATAAGACTGCTTTTTCTACATGTTTAATTTGCATTTAGAAAACATTCCTATATGACTGTTTAAATTCATTATGTTCAATCTTGCATTTTAGACACCATGCCTATAGGGTTTATCTTAATTCTTTCATGGTTAATGTCACACCTAGATAACATGCCTATAGGACGTACTTAAATTTCTTCATACCACCTAGATATCATGCTTTAGGTTCTAAACGGCTATAAATAAGTGTCACATTCGTAATTTTGAAACCATACATATAGAAATCATACCTACAGGGATTCCTAAATAAATCTGATTCGTCCTATCCACATTCAACGTTGGATATCATATTCATAGGTTTTAAATTAGCAATAGCAGATACCATCACCTGCAGAATCTAAAACTGGTCCATTTCAAAATTAATCTATGCTAAATCAGTTTTAAAATCTAATTTCATTACTTAACGAGGTTTAGCAAGCATGCATATATGATCTCAAACAATTCGTTTTGAGTTATTACTGTTTCGCTGTATTCTGAATTAAGTAGATATTATGCATATAGGACCCCATCTAAACACTTAGGCAAGCCTTAGAGTAATAGCTGTAAAACTGAATCTTTTTTGTTAATTACTACAACCATCAAGTAGGCCTGATTCGGACTTCTTATCTGAGTCATGTAATAAACTGATCTGCCTCAATAATTAACTTCCCTCATCTTTATTACTTTAATCAGACCTAAAAGGTATGTGCAAGTCATGCTATATATGTGTTTTTTTAGGAGGCATACCTTAGCCTTATTTGCTTACATGTTTTCCCTAACATGCAGTATTATTTGTTTTGTATTTCACCCTAGATTTTTTACCTTTTGAAACCAAACAACCTAATATCACTTCCCTCAAGGAATAGTAGTCCTAAGTTCCTCCGGGACTAATAGGAATGGGACAGGTAATAGCATACAATAGTAATCAATACCAATTCGTACATTAATACCTTAATTGGGTGGGAAGGGTAGTTATGGATATGATGACCAGTGTGCTAATACCACGTGTATCCCCTCTTTTGAGGAGTGTCATACCTAGTATCGCATTGATGTGACCCATATTAAATATAAACCTAGGACCCCTTTCCCTTTATTTTCAAACTCTTTTTTAACTCTTCATTCAATAGTTCTTCCTTTCATGTGTTTAAATTTAAATCCCCTTATATTTGAGCCCATACATGTCTATTTTCTAAATTCATAATAAACTGCCTGGCCGGGAACCACATTGATGGATCCTGAGGGGTGCCTAATAGCTTCCCCTAGAGATAACTTCAAGCCCTTACCCAATCTCTGGTTATCCAAACAAAGTTAGAATTGAATCTCTATTGGTGTCCTACTGCACCTTAACTAATTAGGTGGCGACTCTTCTAAAATGCAAAAAACCAATTCCCAAAAGGAACGAGTTGTCCATCCAAGTATCATAAACCCAATTTTGCGAGAAAAAGGGGGCACGACAACATGGCGACTCCGCTGGGGATTGCCTAGGCTTTTACCATTTCAGACTGTTATTGTGAATTTATACTTATTTATGTGCAATTACTTGTTTAATTCCTTTAAGCATTCAATTCCCTTTTTAAATGCAAAACTGACTTGTCTTTTTGTTTCCTTCCTTTATTATCACTTTAAATTAGGAAACTGCTGTATTCACTGCTTTCTTAACATGCAAATACTTGCCAACATGCTTTTAGTTATTGCATAATCATGCTCAACATCATATTCCACTCATGCCAAGCAAATCCCAAAGCAACGCTTATAATGAGTGGTTGCACTCTTCCGATATTATCACCCCTTAAATCCGATAAAAGGCATATTTGCGGTAAAACCAGTCGATCAACAGTGTAGTCGACGGTTCCGCGCTTTTCCCCCTTGAGTTTTCCGCTCGAGGGTACCAGTCTAAAACCCCATAGCAACCTTGCTCTGTTTAAACTGTGCATGTAGCATGATCAAACCTAGTCGGGTTAGTTATCCATATAATAATCCTTTAAGATAGCCTTGTCCAAAGTCCACTGGGTTTCCCTAAACCCAAAGGAACATCACCACATTCTTTGCATTTATTTGGAGAACTAAATGCTTTATGCCAATATTTGATATTAAATAGTCGACTCTGGTGGGGGTAAGGGCCTAACATTATTCGTCTTGCATAAATATGAGGCACGAAGCCCCTAGATTCGGCATGGTTACCAACATCCATCCCAAACTATTGAGCTGGTGGGAGGATCTTCACTATAGTGATCAAACGCTTGTTCGGAAATATCTGGTCAATCTACCTTCCTGCTTGGAAATTAAACCCAACAACAAGATCATAGAAGCTGCAACCTTATTCTAGGGTTGTGAGAGGATGTAGTCCGCTTCGGGGACATTGAAATTACACCCTTGATGGAAGAAATAGGAGGATTGGCCGGTATAGTGTGGGAAACTCCTAGGTAGTTAATGCTTGAGAACCGTAAGGGCATAGGTTTCCTCAAAATGATGGGACTGCAGAAAAATCCAGAATTGACATGTTTTAAAGAATCCTACATCCCTTTTGACATTTGTACGAAAGGTACGGTCATCGCAAATCCTACCGTACATGTCCTGACAAGTTTGCCATCACATTATTATGGTAACTAAGATCTTAATGGAAGGAATCGGTGCGCAACCATTCAGCATTGTACCCATGATCGTTGCAGAAATATACCGAGCCTTGGAGAAGTTTTAACAAGGAGCAAAACACTTCGAAGGCTGCAATTTGATACTTCAACTCTGGCTCATGGAGAATCTCCAAAGGGGTGAATACCGACAAGAGATTCAGCGAAGGGACTGGGATGATCATATCGCTTTCCATCATCCGAGGCAAATGAATTACATGCCCAACATGTTCGCTCAGCCGGAAGATGCCAAAAGATGGGTAGAGCTATTTGATAACCTAACTGAGGACAAGGTACAATGGATGTTCGAGTGGTTTCCGACCGAGTAATTCATCGCCCGATCTAGAGATTCACCTTTCCTAATATTGATCGATCTGATAGGAGCATACCCTTAAGTCCCTATCTGAGTTATGAGGCAAGCTGGTAGGAAGCATATTGTACCCAGGGTCGATAGGATGAGTCATTTCCGGGTTGACTTCAAGGATGATGATAGTCCTTGCAACTGTCAAGCTCATCATATGTGGCATTGTAAGATCATTACGGGGAGGGATACCATAAAGCTAGACAGATACCACATCGGTTGCATTCCCTACTACTTAGGCTGGTTGGAGGATAATCTTAATGGTCTGGGCCATCATGGGTTTGTTCGAGGTTGCCGAATTATAGTTGAAAAGGTCGAGGCATAGGTCAAATACAACCAATTGCACAAAAGGATCAGTGAATGCGAGAGTGAATGCCGCTATATACAAGAGGCCAAGCAAAAGCTGATTGAAGAGTGGAAATATATGGTTGTCAGTGCCAACAAGCAACTAGGATACTTGGAGCGAGGCATAGTAGTGTTAGAAAATAAATTCCTCAAAAGGATCGAGGACTGCCAAAATGCTGAAGGAAACGAAGGCGGACATCTAGACAGAGCCTACCTGTTGATGGGACTTCGCGAGTTGGGGAAGCTGTTCGACGGAGCAAAGGATGTCGAATATGGGGAAGGTCCTTCTAGGACCAAGTAGATGGGCATTTATATTTTCGCTTTATAAAATGTAATAAGGTCAATTGCCATTAGTGACATTTATATCTTGTTTGTTTAGTGTCGATTTGGGATTCGTCTTATTTTCTATCAATAAAACGAGGCATTTAGTTTTCTAATTTCTCCAACTTAATTTGTCGCTAGGCCTACCTCGGGCACAAAGAGGTTCCCAAATTACAACATGTTTTACATTCTGCAATATATGTTTAAATATCGCAACATTTTAATGATCCTCACTAACTTGGTCACCTTTTGTTTATTATTTCCCCTCCCTAAATGTTAGTTCGTGCATTCTGGCAACATCATCTTATTCCACGAGATCCAGGGGCCCTCTACTCATTCCTTCTCTTAGTCCTATCAAAAACAAGAATAATGGGAAGATGGAAAATTTGAACAATACCAGAAAGGAGAACTCAACTGAACGGGTAGAGGTCACTCATAGTCATGGTACTTAGGTTTACAAAAAAAAATGCATCCCAACTCAAAAAAAAGTTGTTGAAATTCCAAGAAGAACTTGATCAGGTTTGAAATCTGGCAAATATGTCATTTTTCCCTCACCACTACAGATATTAATTTCCCAAATGCTCAAAGCCCTACACCTCCATAGAACATCCCAAAGCAACAAAACCATCCTGCTCCTCACCATCAATGTAACACCTACCGTACCTTAAACAACATCCCGTTGCTCATCCCATAACTCCAAAACTCCACAAATGACAACTTCCACACCCACCATAACACCCCCATCTATGTGGAGACTATGCCACAGTCCACCCAACCCATCTCAAGCACACCTGACTTTGATGATAAAGACCTGCTTATCAAGTATTTTGCTAAAAAACTTAAGAAATTGACTAGCCGAATTCAAGTCATTGAAGGATGCAAGGGAATTGAGGGGCTAAACTATAAAGACCTTTGCATACAGCACGATGTTGAACTGCCCAAGGGGTACAAACCTCTAAAGTTCGAAATGTTTCATGGTACAGGAGATCCAAGGGTCCATTTGAGAATGTACTGTGACAAGCTGGGTGGAGTGGGGAAAGATGATAGAATCTGCATGAACCTTTTCATGAGGAGCTTGCAATGAGATGCCCTATCTTGGTACATTAGCCATTATCCAAATAAGTGGTCGAACTAGATAAATTCGGTGTCCGACTTTATGGACAGGTTCAGGTTCAAAACAGAAAATGCGCCAGATGTGTTCTATATTCAGAAGATAAAGAAGAAGCCTACAGAAACATTCTGCGAGTATGCTACACACTGGAGGTCCGAAGCTGCTAAGGCCAGACCTGCCTTAGAGGATGAACAGATGAACAAATTCTTTGTTCGGGCTCAGGACCCGCAGTATTATTAAAGACTAATGATGATCTAGAGCCACAAATTTTCTGACATTATCAAGCTGGGTGAAAGGATAAAAAAAGGGCATCAAAAGCAGTATGGTTACGAATTTTGAGGCCTTGCAAGCTACAAATAAAGCCTTAAAATCTGGTGGTGTGTCCAAGAAAAGGGACGTAGGGGCCGTAATGGCTGCACAAAAAACCAAATCTCCCATCAAATACCAAACTTACCCAATGCCTACACTTACATATCAGCCTACCCCTAACTACCAAGCTCTCTCACCCTCTTACCAAACTCCACCACCCACTTATCAATCACCTCAACCTCTCACATATCATCCTACTTCCCCCAGATATTCCTAACTGCACATGTTTACCAAGCCTACAATGATCAACCATCCCTCTCTCAATCACCTCCTGCATGCCAAAACTTCCCTAGACCCAGACCAAATTTCGATCGCAAACGTCAAAAACAATGTACAGCCATTGCTGAACCTATCGATGAGTTGTACTAGAGACTCAAAGTTGCTGGTTATGTCACCCATATCCATGCTAAAACCCCTGAGAACACTTCTCAGTGGGTTAACCAGAATAAATCCTGTGCATACCATTCTAGCATGAAGGGACACACCATCGATGAATGTGGTTCTCTGAAAGAAAAGATCCATACTTTAATTGATAATAAGATTATTGTGGAAAAGGAACCTACTCCGACTGTTCGTAATAACCCTCTACCAGATCACAAGGGTGGAGGTATCCATATGATTGACATAGAGCATGATTGGGATCCTGAGGGATCAATCGGACTGATCGCAGAAAGTGATGACCCAAAGAAGCTAATAGTTACTCTTAATCCAATCATAGTCCAGATTCAGCCCTCTAAGGATGCTGAGGTAAATATGTTTGTGCCACTTAAGTTTGAAGCAACGTCATTTGCAAAGACACCAACGCTAATTGAGGTCTAATTTATGTCTCCAGCAAATGCACCCACACCGTTTGAAGTTGTAGTTTTACCACCAAAGGCACATTCTCCGTTCGGAGTAAAGATAGCCATGCCGATCCCAATGGCAATGTTGACCACGACACCATTACATACAAAGGTTATACCATGGGACTATACATTCGAGGAAAGGAGGAAAGGAAAGGTTATGTTCGAAGAGACTATTGCAGCAAAGGGTATGACGAGAATTGGTAAAGTTTATAGACGTGAAAATTTAGCAGAGTCAAGCAAGAAGGCCTCCAACCGACCACCCTTAATCGAGACAGGTCCAGACGATCTTTAGAGAAAGATACATGCCAAGGAATACTCGATCATCAACCAGTTGAACAAAACACCAGAGCAAATATTCATACTTGCTTTGCTACAAAATTCTAATGCACACAAGGATGCTTTGTTGAGGGTGCTGAGTGAAGCTTACGTTCCAAGCAACATCACTGGCATGGAAATGGCTAACATGGTAGGATAGGTATTGGAAAGTCATAAGATCACTTTTCATGAGGATGAGTTGTAACCTGTATGGTTGGGTCACAACAAGGCACTGCACATCACCGTACAATGCGAGGACTATTTTTTCACCAGAATCCTGATCGATGGAGGTGGTAACACTCAAGAAGTTGGTGAAAGGGACTACACAAGATAAAGGATGAAGCTATCAATGTGAAAGATTTTAACGGTTCCCAAACGCCCACTATTGGGGAGATTAGTCTACGTTTGTAAATGGGACCAACTTGATTCGATGTTGATTTCCAAGTGATAGACCTGCCGGAATCTTACAATTTGTTGATGGAACGTCCATGGATTCACGCTGCCGGGGCCATAGCATCAACACTGCATCAGGTAGTAAATTTTGAATGGAACCACCAAGAAATGATTATTCACAGCAATGGTAGCAACCTTATATACAGTTAACCGACCATTCCATCAATCGAGGGGAGAAGGAATCTAGGTGGAGAGACTTACCATCACATTGAACGAGTAAATGTTGTTGACAAAGATAAATGGTGCGATAACAAGATCGAAAGTATACCGAATTGGAGTGGGCACAAACTTGGCAGAGGGCTCCGCAAGAATCAATAAGTAATCTCAAGAAAGATGGAACCACTTTCGGTCTAGGATATGATTACACCTGGGAAGAATTCAGCAATTGGTCGGCACCATGGCGTGGTTATTACTAGCTGCTGGAGTATCTAATACCACATTTGGAACAGACATTCCAATCGGCCGATGTTATCTCTAGGTCAGAAGAAAAAGAAGCACTCGCAGCAGTGAAGAACTTGTTCCTATAAGACAATGACATAGAATGTTGTGTTATTCTCGATAAGGAGGGGGAGGAAGGCCCTTCTATACAGGCCGTAAGCAGAGGAGAACGCCTCAATAATTGGACCATCAGGACAACCAGAGCCCGACTGTCACGACCCAAACTGGAGGGCCATGACTAGCACCCGACCATACTTGCCGAGCACCAACGTACATTTTATCTAACCTTCTTTATTATCTTTTAGAGCTGAGGAGGTCAATAAAAATGGTAGACATGGATCATGGACAACCAACAATAAAATATGATGGCATGAACCTACATAACATGGGATGACCAGACAATCAAGAAACTATATATATATGGTACGACCTACCACGCTATCATGAAAGGCTATACAACAAAAACCAGCCGACAAGGCATACCAAACTATACATGAGTCGACACATGTCTATGAGCCTCTATAGGAACATAAGTACTGCAACATAGCCGGAACAGGGCCCCGACATACCCATAATGTCTATAACAAAAATGCATACCAAGACCAAGGCAAGTCCGGAGAAGGGATCTCGCCAATCACTGCTGAACTGGACAGCCTACTGTGGTGGGGGAGCTACACCTGCCTGTCTATCAGGACCTGCAGCACGACATGCAGCGTCCACAAATAAAAGGACGTCAGTACGAATAAAGTACTGAGTATGTAAGGCAGGGAAGCATAAACACGAACAGTAATATAAACATGGATAGAGAATATACAACCTGTAACATCTGAGTACCTCTGAGGGCTACTGACATGAAATGCATGATACATATGTATAAATATATAAGCTTTTTAAAACATACGCCTCTGTGGGCATCATCATCATCATATCGTACCCGGCCGTAATAGGCTCGGTAAAAACGTACCCGGCCATCATAAGGCTCGGTAGATCGTACCCGGCCACGTGGAGCTCGGTAAAACCCAACTGATCAGTGGTTGCACAGTAGGTGCCATACCCGGCCGTCTATAGCGCGGCTCGGTAGAGTAAAATAGATACATATATATATAGTGCATGCTTGACTCATGGAATTATGTTATAAACCTTTAGGAGTGACGTAAGGTATCCTTTGTATGCGTTATTAGGAGTAACTCTTCACTATGAACCTTATAGGAATCAGGAAATACCAACAACATTGATAACATAAGAATAAGAGAAGCAACATTAACATCAATCGTCCCATAAGAGGGGAAACAATGTAAGTACTGCTAGCTTCTAAGAGTAGAGTATCTTTGGAAGCTCGTTCATCACATTATGTATATTCGGAGTCGTGCAAAAGAAGGAAAGGTATAGCCTCACATACCTTGTATATACTGCCCCAATCTCAAGCTATGCAATTTTCACGACTCCTTAGTCTACAACAAGAGAAACGATACTATAGTTATCATTCAAGCGTCATAACTATTATGTATCGACCACAACCTATTTTACGATGAAACGGACAGCACCTCCCCTATATATATGACTTCACACCATTCAAAACAATCACCAAACAGCCTAAACAACATCATTAATAAACATATTGAGCCTCCCAAAACAGTCCACACACAACCTAATCACTTCATACATACGACGGACACCATAGTCGTATCAAACGACCCAAAAATATTACGAAGAACTAACAGACCACAACCCAACATATATATGGTGTTTCTCCACACCCTGCCTCCTCCAAAACTCCACAAAACAATAATAAAAACGGAGCCCAACAGCAGCACAAAACAGTCCACAAAACAGTCCGCTACAAGTGAATAACTTGAACTCACGGCTTCCGATCACCGTCCCGTGAGTTCTTACATGTATAGAACGAGTTACCATGAATTAACAGAAGAATAAATGTATGAAATACAGCAGTAAACTCACCTTACTTGTTGGATAACTCAGCCTTTATCTTGGTTCTTCAAACTCTAGGGTTTACCCCTAATTTGAACTTGAAAGAGAGGGAAAATCAATTAGGGTTTGTGGAGAATTTTTGGGAGGAAGTTTGCAGGGGTTTAGGTCTGATTATTTGTGATATATAATGAGGTTTATATTGAAGGAGATAACACTTTAAATGGGCTCAATAGCTGCCCCGAAATTCCCTCTTATTGGGCCATCATTTAAACAAGTAGGTGACACACCTACTTGTCACATAGCAGCTTGTGCAGTCTCACAAAAATGCCTATATCTCTCTACTCCAATGTCGTATTGATAAACGGTTTAATGCGTTGGAAACTAGACTCATAGATCTTCAATTTGGTGGGTAGATCACCCCTTAATTCCAAGTATATTGGGAGAAAAGCTTAATAACATTTGACCTAAAGTTTAAGTAAAACTATGAACCTAAGTTGTGACAACTTTTGTCGACTTTTGTTTCATAACTCGTTTGACTTCAAGACTTATGATACGGATATTATATGATTCAAATACCTTAAACCATGACCTCCTTAGTATATTAAGCACCTATAGATTTACCCAAAAATACGAGTTACAACATCTTTGATTCGTTTAACTTCTAATACTTGTTAATCACCCTTATGCACCCTTGTATCACTTCAGATCAATATGATTAACTTCTTATCATCTCAAGGATAATTACTTATTGGATTTGTGTTAACTAACATATGGCATGAACTAACGCGTGTGGATATGGGTTATAACACCGACGAGCCTCGGGGTAGCAAGGCTAAGACAAGCATTGTTTTGATTTACTAAAAGATTTAATTTTTCGCATACTTTTAATTCCCGCAATAATAACTCCAATGTTCCAAAATAGTTATGCAATTTATCAAATCATTTTGAATTTTCTTATGAATCAACACTCATTATTAATTTTCTCTCATTACTTTACTTATACAGCATTACTATTACTTGTCTTTATGAACCAATGACTATGACATGCAATGAGACAACGCAACAAATGGACATAGATTCAGAGGAAGATGACATACCATAAGAGATTGTTAAAGAACTTGAGAATTTTGAAAACAGACCTAAGTCCAACCTAGACGAGACTGAGATTGTTAACCTGGAAGATGCAGAAAACGTCAAAGAAACACGAATCAGTATTCACTTAGCACCGCCAGAAAAGAAGGAATACATAGAGATTTTAAGAGAATATGAGGACATATTTGCCCGGTCGTATGTTGACATGATTGGCCTGAGTACATCTATTGTCGCTCACAAATTGCCAACTGATCCAATATGTCCGCTGGTAAAGCAAAAGCTCAGAAAGTTCAAGCTTGATATGAGTTTGAAAATCAAGGAAGAAGTCACTAAGCATGTCAAAGCTAAAGTACTTAGGGTAGTAGAATACCCAACATCGTTAGCCAACATCGTACATGTATCAAAGAAGGATGGAAAGGTCCAAGTCTGCGTCAACTACTAGGATCTCAACCGGGCCAGTCCGAAAGACGACTTCCCTTTGCCAAATATACACATCCTGATCGATAATTGCACCAAACATGAGTTACAGTCATTTGTGGATTGTTTCGCTGGTTATCATTAGATCTATATGGATGAATAAGATGCTGAGAAAATGGTTTTCATTATGCCATGGGGAATGCACTATTATAAGATGATGTCATTTATGCTGAAGAATGCTGGGGCCACCTACATGTGGGCCATGACTACCATTTTCCATGATATGATACACAATGAGATAGAGGTGTACGTGGATGGTGTTATCATCAAGTCCAAGAAGGCTAATGATCATATGGAAGAGTTGAGGAATTTCTTTAATGGACTGGAAAGGTACAACCTGAAATTGAATCTCACAAAGTGCGCATTTGGGGTTCCTGCTAGAAAGTTACTTAGGTTTATTGTGAGTCACCAAGGAATAGTACTGGATCCATAAAAATTCAAAGCCATTCAAAAATTTCCACCACCAAAGACTAAGAAGGATGTGATGAGTTTCTTGGGGAGACTTAACTACATCAGTCGGTTTATAGCATGTCACACCTCCTTTTTGCGCACCCCACCCCGGGGATGATGTACAAGGGAGTTTTTCCAATTTAAGTGACAATATTCGAAATGACATTATTTATTTATTTCAGAGTCTCCACTTGGGAAAGGTTTGACTTTTGGTGCCCAAGTCACCGGTTTATCTTGAATCCCAATTCGAGAAAAATATTCGACTTTCCAAATGAAGTCTGCGAACCAGA
>MU730513.1:7292-52658 GCA_026770625.1 Nicotiana glauca
GCATTTTCTTGCATTCACTCACATAACAGTTAAGCCTACTCTCTAGGCGACCAAATTTTTACTAAGTCCCAAATTTTCAAACATTTTGGCAGAGTTTCCTTTGTAATTGGGCCTATCCACCTGACAGAGAATCACCAAAACCATCCTAACAACATGGCTACAACTCGACAAAATATCACAACGTATATCAATAACATTAATCTCAATACTACCTGTATTATATTATCAAAATTGATACATGGACATGCATTGCACCTATTCGAATTATACACATAGAAAATAACTTGCAATTACACATAAGGATCATACCACTTAAGGACACCCCGCACGAGATATCCCACCTGCTTCACCTCAATTCAGTATTTCAGCATGCCTTCCACCATCGTATACGTTACACGGTCGTATAATCTTCCTAGGTCTGAACTCAACCCGCAACATGCTATGTACTTCGCTCCCAACTAGGGGAACTGAAAAGATTCTCCACGCACCCACAACTCGGGGCAACACATCCAATCACAAGGGAGATCAAACACTTAATGGTCCATCGATTATCTAGCAGTCCCTCTTCGACTCTTCCAAGTCATATAAACACACCACACAACCCCAATATACTCATCACGTAGCTATCTAGCCGACATTCCCACAATTAGGGGCAATACTGAACATATAAGTTCATAATACCAACTCGCAAAATCACCACCTCGGTGTTTTAAAGGCCAAAATTTTTGTCCAATTGTGTTTTAAAGGCCAAAATATCGGATGCTATGCGGATGCTTCGCATCCCCACTTCACTACTCTCAGGAGCTCGGATGTTGACCCGGATGCTATGGGAGCACTTCACTGCCAGCCCCTCTTTTTGGATGCTATGCGGATGCTTCGCATCCGCGTAGTCCTCCGCTAGCCTTTGGTAATTTGCTCATAACATTTTGTACGAAAGTCCAAATAATGAATGGTTTGAAGAATTAGAAACTAAACTCAAAGGACTTTAATTTGATAGGTTGTGCATCACACAACTCCTTATATAACTGGAGATATGATCGTCCAAAGTGACGTCTTGTGCGCACTCATTTACAACTTTCGTCTAATATGAAATTTTCCAACTTGGCTTTGACTTAGGCCTCTCCTTAGACCCCAATTCCCTTATAGTAAGACTTATACACTTATTACCATATCCAATTGATGTCCATTATATCATTAATCCTTGTTTTCACACAAAATAAAATAATTAGCCTACCTTTGCACCTCGAAATCTTAAATTACTTAACAAAAATTTTCCGAGGCTTTACATTCTCCCCCGCTTAGGATCATTCGTCCTCGAATGATAAGTGGAGTCAATCCACAGATACTTAACTTAAATTATCTCTTTTCTCACACATCTTTAACTACCAAATATTGACTAACTCCCAAATTTTTCAGAAATTTCGGTAGAGTTTCCTTTGTAATTAGGCCTATCTACCTGTCAGAGAGCCCCCAAAACATATTTCCAAGAACCATTACACATTTTTTTGTTATCCCTACAACTGGTATACAATTCATTACCTCAATAACTTGTACATTTCATAAACATTAAGCAACTTATACGTAGATCATTCTCTTTACACCACAAATTTCACATGGTTCAACCAATGCCACTTACTTTCACACAACTTGGTCACTTCAATGAGCCCCGTACAATCCAATCACTTTAACATGCTAGAAATGCTTCAATTAATCATTACCAATCTACACTATCATTAATCACTTACCTACCACATAAGTTTCTCAAAAATTTTATTTACTTCAAGGGTTGCAAATTACCCAATAGCGACAACATTTGCAATTTGGCACACCTTGGGAAGTTACAACAATAAGGCAATTTCAGGAAAATGGGGTGCCTTTGTACAAACCTGAACACTACCTCAAATTGCTTAAAGATAACCGTTCGCACGATCACTACTAGACTTGTTCGAACAGTTGGGGATATTTATCTTTCATTTCTTTTTCCGCTTCCCACGTGGCTTCCTCGACTTGTTGACTTTGCCACAATACTTTAACTAAAGCAATTTCCTTGTTCCTCAATTTTCGGACTTGCCTATCAAGAATAGCAACCGAAACCTCTTCATACGATAACTCTTCATTGACCTCGATAGTCTCAATTGGTACGATGGTGGATGGATCCCCAACTACTTTCTTTAACATAGACACATGGAACTCCGGGTGCACTAATAACACCCCAAGGGGAAATTCCAACCTATAAGCCACTTGTCCTATCCTTTGAGCGATCCGATATGGGCCGAGATACCTTAGGCTCAATTTCCTTTTCTTCCTAAATCGCATGACTCCCTTCATAGGATATACCCTCAAGAATACCCAATCATCTACTTGGAATCCCAATTCTCTGTGACTTATGTCTACATA
The DNA here is from genome assembly GCA_026770625.1 of Nicotiana glauca. NCBI lineage: Eukaryota > Viridiplantae > Streptophyta > Magnoliopsida > Solanales > Solanaceae > Nicotiana > Nicotiana glauca. The sequence continues at coordinate 9,690 of MU730513.1, forward strand.
GTATTTCTGACGACTCTAAGCAATTTTTCATCCTCTCCTGAATGATTTTAACTTTTTCCATAGCCTGGTGCACGAGATCTGGCCCTAACAGTTCTTCTTCACCCACTTCGAACCATCCAATCGGAGACCTACACCTCCTTCCATACAATGCCTCAAATGAGGCCATCTGAATGCTAGCATGAAAGCTGTTATTGTAAGAAAATTCTATAAGTGGCAAGTGATCATCCCAATTACCTTTGAAATCCAAGACACAAGCCCGCAACATATCTTCAAGCGTCTGAATAGTTCGCTCTGCCTGACCGTCAGTCTGAGGATGGAAAGCCATACTGAGATTTACTTGAGTACCCAAACCTTGCTGAAATTTCCTCCAAAAGTTTGCTGTGAACTGAGCCCCTCAATTCGAGATAGTAGAAACTGGAGTGCCGTGAAGTCTGACTACTTCCTTTATGTACAACTGAGCATACTATTCTACAGTATCAGTGGACTTGACTGGTAAAGAGTGAACTGATTTCGTGAGTGGATCTACAATTACCTAAATTGAGTCGAACTTACGTGTAGTGCGCGGTAATCCTAACAAACAAATTCCATAATTATCATTTCCCTTTTCCACATTGAAATTTCTATTCTTTGTAACAATCCTCTAGGCCATTAATATTCGGCCTTCACTTGGCGACAGTTCGTACATTTTGCCACAAAGTCCGCCACAACATTGGATTTTTCCTGGGTGATACAGAATATCGATGTCTTAACCTTTGAGTAACTCCAACTATATCTTCTTACTTAAATTAAATTATTTATGTTTGAAATTATATTGAAGGCTCTTATGGTCCGTGACTATATCAACATGTACCCTATACCAACAATGGTGCCAAATCTTTAATGCAAATACCACTGTTGCAATTTCTAAGTAAATTTTTTTTTGATTCTTGAGTTGCCTGGAGGAATAAACTATCACCTTAACACGTTGCATCATCAGTGGAACATCTTTATCATATTCCTCTTACATAAGACCTTCCATAAATTGAGTTCTACTATAGTTTCCCTGATATGGTTATAATCTCATGCGAATAATTGCTACTAACTCTTCCAAATTCTCAACAAAAGACATTACTAAATGAGTTTTCTCATATGACTATGTCTCAAATGAATAACACTGGCTAACTTGCACACATACCCTGATAACACTAACTTGCACAACATTGCATCAAACGTAAGGTAACATTGTGCTCTGACTTTTCTTAGCCAACCTCTTCTCCCCACACGTGCATTATAGAATTTAAGGAACCGCACTACTTCCCCTGTGAACATTCTCACGATCCCTCTTTATGGTTAAACACCTCTCAAAACGTATATCAACAACCTTTATATGTATATAATTTAGGAAGGGTCACTGGACCAAGAAGGGCATTCTCTGAAACTTTAGATCTTCCTCAATTTTTCAACAACGACTTTTGGTTTTACTCTTAAGTGTAAGACTTAGTCCACCTGATTCTATCTTCGATGAGTAACTCACCTCATTCCCCATATTGTAGCTACCAATAGAGTTCCCTGATATTGCGGCTTAGGAGTTACCATGCTAAACACTTCTGGTCCATAACAAGTGTTCATCCTCTTTTAATCTATTCCGAACCTTTCATTTTCCCTTTGGGTAGATTGCGTTGCCTTTCCCTTATTGATCACCATTTGGCCTGGACAATATGCTAGTGCCATCTTTTCTTCCTAATTGGAACTTTCATTCCCATTCCATTTTGCGGATAGTGCATAGTTAATAGCCTTATTTTTCCACACATTTGTCTGCCTCCCGTGAACTTGTAATATCATTATTCCTTGTTTAATTAGTTTACAATACCACAACTTCACCACCGGTATTCTCGCTTCCCATTGTATGTAGACATGAACTATCTCTAGATCCTTTAGTTGATATTTAGTATCACTCATGTCGGTTGCATGGTTAGTCCATTATTACTTTTATTAACACTTGTGCTCTAAGCGAGTCCACCATGCTGATGCAAGATATTTTATGATAACCATGACCATCTCAATTTATAGGTTTTTTTCCCATTTCTTCTCGCCTCATTATTCCTAGCTAGTGAATAGCCATGCACTCTTCCATATTTTACGTGGTCTTTTCCCTTAGTTATATCATCCTGCTCACCTCTTAACTCTTATTAGTATATCCGTGGGAAAGTGTGTTTGTCCGCATATCATTTAACACTTATCTGTTTGTAAGATTCTTTAGAGGCTCTCTATCAAGCCCAAATACCCTCCTGGGTTATCGTAGCATCACATTTATTTCTCCCACTCGTGCTACCTTTCTTAATATCTCAAAATTTGGTTAAATCACAAATCTATGATTAGCCTATTCTAAAAACTCGCAATCTTTCACATTTGACCTATGGTACTTCCTTGGGTTCCCTTGCTCTTGACCTTCTAACAAGTATAAAATCCCTTTACAAATATACTCTTATTTTCTAGGATCGTTTACCCTATCATTCATATTTCCATGTGTGAAGAATTTACCTTCCTTAACCTTCCACCTTCTTGGGGTACTAGTTATCTATCATTAGCATATATTTTCAGAGAGTCATGTTACCCATTATCTCTTTTCTAGACCACGCATGTCTTCAACAAAAATATTCAAACATCATAGCTACATGGTCTCACTCTTGTTTCATTGTACTTAAGTGGCCTTACAATGGCCCTTCCTCCCCCTCTTGGGGCGAATGTCTTGGATTTTGACACAAGTCTTGAATTTAGAAACTTTAGGGACATATGCCTCATACATCTATCCCTCATATATATATATATATTCGACTATTAAGGAGATTTAAGTCACCATAGTATTAATGTCATAAGTTCCCTACTCTTATTCAGCCACGCAGGTATGGGATTCCAAGTTCCCATGTCAATGTCCTTTATGAGTGTAATACAACTTCGTACATTTCTGGGTCCTTATAAAGTTTGTAGTACAAGGGTCTTCTCATCTTGAGTTCAATTGAGTCTCATTTCATAACTTCTTACCTTACATGAGAGACTTACACTCTCATCATTAATCTCTTGGTCATTCTCTCATATATCACGTGCTTATATAACCAATATTCTTTCACACCTTAGGATCATTTACATACTTCTCTTACTATCCACGAGTGCTATTCAGGCTTACGTCTCATTTATCAAATCAATGCCTCTTTGGGCGGGTAATCACTTTTAACACTTTTCTCAAATAAAGTATACTTATAGTACTATGTACTTATAATATATATCCATACCATTTGTTCAACAAGATACATGTGTCATCTCCTTAATATCCATGTCTTTGCCCATTGGTCATGACATATGACAACATTACTTGAAACAGACGAAAGAGCATTTAAACTTACCTTGAATCTCAACGCACGAGTAAGAAAATAATCTTATAGTCAAGCTTTATCGCACGATCTGGAGAGTTGAAGAAGGTTAGCATTCCTAAATGTCCATGTAGCCTCCAACTTATAGATGTGGTCGACAACACACCAATAAGAAGGACTCTACTAGACACGGCTCCGAGACATCCTAGGACACTTTAAAACCTTAAGCTCTGATACCAAGTTTGTCACGCCCCAAAACCGAGGGACACGACCGGCGCTCAACCGGAGGACCCCAGTCAAGCGGACCTGGAATTGCCTTTCCTATCCCATGCGTTGCCCCGTGATTCCAATATACATTATTCTTTTGAAATAAAAATTTAAGCCTTAAGAATAAACTTACAACTTGAGTTCATTTCTACTTTTTATCATTTCCAACATTGATATCAAGTACTTGCAAAATACATACAACATTTACCAACGTGGACCACGATTATGAACCGTACCATTACTACCCAAAATACTTTTGTACACCACCCACATTATATCTACGGAGCCTCTATGAATACTAGGAACTTAACCAATACTTGCCGGCAACAAGGCCCCGGCTATACCTAACAATACACAATAAACTCAAAAGAAGGTGGCATGAACTACACATGACCCCAAGAGGAAGTGGGGATCACCAGTGCAACTGATGGGATGGAGAGGAGTGATACTGTCAATGTACTGGAGTACCTGCTATAGATCCACCTAAAATTATAACATGAATGTAGCGCCCCCGGCAAAAGGGACGTCAGTACATTTGAATTGTACTGGTATATATGAACAAACTTTACCCTAAGTAAACTCAAACCATACACAAGTAACGATCAGTAATAGAATCAACAATCAAATACACATGAAAGGTACAATCAAGCCAAACAAGTTTACAATCTCTCCTTTTTCCCCTTCAACATTTTCACATCAATGATTTCACAATCTTTTTCATAATTTCATTTCAATAGTGATTTCGATCACTTTTCCACCCTTATTACCCTGGCCACCCTTATTACCTCGGCCACCCTTATCACCACAACCCACACCTTATTACTTCATGTTGCGGCGCGCAACCCGATCCCACCGAATAAGTCACAATTCACAAACAGCACAACAACAACAACAATTCACATAGAACCACAACAATAATTCTCAAAGAGCAACCACAATAATTCACAAGAATTTATGTAGCCATCAATACCATTTCCATCATATTCAACAACTCATATGCAATTTAAGTCACCACAATAATTACCCACAACAAGCCAAAAATGTTATTACCACAGTTGTTCCAATTTCATCATTTATGATTTCCTTCCGTCATTTGTTTCTCTGTTCTTACCACATAACACTTTCACAATCACATTTGGTTTGTTGCCAATTTCCTACACCATTATATTGGGAAAACTTAACCAACAACGTTCAATACATACTAATCACAAGAATTCATGAAATAGGCCATCTTGCCTTAATACCCGTGAAACAACCAAAATTCACAAATAGTTCACATAAATAACACGTACCAATTTCTCGTACTCCAAAGAAGGTGACTTTACAAAGGTTAAAGTTAGCCATGCATATTTCAAATTCGCCCCTTAATGATACTACAATGTTCCAATACACTTAAGCAACTTCAATCTACAATACAACATTTAATAGGACCAATATTAGTAACAAATTCCATAACTTATGCCATTTAGGCATATTATCAAACACCTTGTAGGTATAAATCTTTTCATCTCATAACTATAGTATTAGATCATCCATCTATCACCATTAACTAACAATTTACTCCACCATCATTCCTAACAAATTTATAACTTCCAACAACATAAGTATGATCATCCATTCATACCCAACCAATAATTCATATCAAATAATCACCCTTTCAATCTCTACAATAATTAGGCATTTATATTGGGAACTTATGGATTCCAATCACTACACCAAGAGTTCCAACACTTAATTCATACTCATATTCCCATAATATATCCATATATGTAAGTCTAAGGTGTAGGATTTACTTTTTGGAAGAAATCTTGCGAAACCCTCATTTGAGTTCTTGAAGGAATTTCTTGAAAATATATGGATTTTATGAGTAGATTTCATCAATAATAGTGTAGGAATGATGGAATTTCACACCAAGATAATGGAGATTACTTACCTTGAAGAGGGTAGGACTTGGTGCTCTTGAGTGGGTGAAGAAGAACCCCAACATTCGTCCAAATAAAAATGGAGAAAATGAACCCCGAAATTGTGTTTTAAAGGACAAAATATCGGATGCTATGCGGACGCTTTGAATACCCACTTCACTCCTCTCAGGATCTCGGATGCTGACCCGGATGCTATGGGAGCACTTCATTTCCAACCCCTCTTTTTTGATGCTATGCGGATGCTTTGCATCCGCGCAGTCCTCCGCCAGCCTTTGGTAATTTGCTCATAACATCTTGTAGGAAATTCCAAATGACGAACGGTTTGAAGCATTAGAAACTAGACTCAAAGGAATTTAATTTGATAGGTTGTGCATCACACAACTCCTTATATAACTGGAGATATGATCGTCCAAAGTGACGTCTTGTGTTCACTCATTTACAACTTTCGTCTAATATGAAATTTTCCAAATTGGCTTTGACTTAGGTCTCTCCTTAGACCCCAATTCCCTTATAATAAGACTTATACACTTATTAACATATACAATTGATGTCCATTATATCATTATTCCTCATTTTCACACAAAATAAAATAATTAACCTACCTTGGCACCTCGAAATCTTAAATTACTTAACAAAAATTTTCCGGGGCTTTACACCGATGGCCTCGAGGTGATTTCGGATGGCTAACGGAATGAAAGTTGAAGTTGAAAAATTGCAGGTTTTGTCAGCAGTAGGTATTTCTGCATCTGCGCAAAGGAAACCACAGATGCGGTGTCGCAGATGCAGAGGCAAAGGTCGCAGGTGCGAGATAGCTAAAGGTCGGGCAATTTCCGCTGAAGTGGAAGGGTGTTCGCATAGGCGGCTCTGAAGAAGCGTATGAGGAGCCACATAAGCAAGGTTGGGCATTTTAGAGATTTTCGCAAAAGCAGACCATTTTCTGCATAAGCGGCTTTCGCAGAAGTGGTTTGTGACCACAAAAGCGGTCCAAGGCAATAAGTGAAGTTCCGCAGAAGCGGAACAATTTCCACAAAAGTGGGTGTGCAGAAGCTGTCTAGTTATCGCAGAAGCGAAATGGCCTGTTCAGAGGTATTAAAATTCTATCTTCATGAATTTTTGAAAGAACCCAATATTTTCACTTCGGATTTGGAGGTTTTTGTGCGATTTTGGAGAGGGAATCAAGGGAATTTTTTGAGGTAAGGAATTCTAGGCCTAAAACGTAAATCTAATGTGTTATTGCATGAATTAAGGGTGAAAATCAAGGAATTAGAGGTCAAAAATGGAGGTTAGGGCTTGAACTTAAGAGACTGAAAATTTGAGGTTTGAGGGAGCATTTGAGCTCGGATTTTGGTAAATTTGATATGTATGGACTTGTGGCGAGATAAGAAATTCGGAGATTTGAATTTTCTGATTTTTCGAGAAGTGGGCCCAGGTCTTGGATTTTGCCAATTTCGTGATTTTTATATTTTTCAAGTCTTTTCGATTGGGTTATGTTCCCTTAGCCTATTGTGATGTATTCCTTGTGGTTTTGATCAGATTTGACGCACGAGGAGGTCGATTCGAGAGGAAAAGGCTTAGCGAGCTAGACTTTTGGGTGGCTAGAGGTAAGTAATGATTTTAAATGATGTCCTGAGGGTTTGAAAACCCAAATTTGCACAACTTAGTTCTATGTTGAGATGCGACACGCGTTCAATGATGAGCGCGGGGTCATTTACTATTGGGGATTGTGACTCGGTCCGTCCTGTTTGATATTTTACCGCGTATTTGACTCTAACTTGGGCTTATTGCCATATTTGGGGCTTATTGCCGACTGTTTGACTCCCTGTGAGCTATCATCACTGTTTTCCTCACTATTTGAAATATTATTTGAACTCAGTCCATTTGAGTTACACTGTTTCATGAACTCAGCTATATTTTTACACAACCTTGAGTTTTAACTAATATTTGAACTATTGTTTGAGCTGAGCATTATTGTTTTCACTGATGCCCGAGGGGCTTATGATTATTTTTGGACTGATTGAGGCTGAGGGCCATGTGTAAGGATATGATAAGTGATGTGAGGAGGCTTTCAGGCCTCGAGTGATATGTGAGGAGGCTTTCAGGCCTCGAGCGATATGTGAGGAGGCTTTTCAGGCCTCGAGTGTATTGTTAGAAGGCTTTCAGGCCTCATGTTGATATGTACAGGCTTTCAAGCCTTATGATGATATAGCGCTTAGGCCGTAGGAGCCCCTCCGGAGTCTGCACCCCCACAGTGAGCGCGGGTACCCATGTGATTTGAGAGTGAGCCCGAGGGGCTGATGTTGTATTATGTGACTGATATTGAGCCCGCCGGGCTGATACTGTATTGAGTTTGATATTGCGCCTGAGGGGCAGGTTTTCGATTATTGCTTACTGGTTGACAATATCTGTCTTTAACTATTTTAAAAGAGAATTTTTGATACTTTACTGGTCTACTACTCAATTGAATTTTTACTGCTTGAGATAGCGTTATTTGTGCCTTCATGGGATTTTTATGCTCTTAGTCGTTATTTATTTTTATTACTCACTGGGTCGGAGTACTCACATTACTCCCTGCACCATGTGTGCAGATACAGGCATAGTAGAGTTCATTCCTGAGCGCTGATTTCCTTCCAGACCAGGCGGATCTGGAGTGACGAGGTAGCTGTCGACGTCCACAGCCCGTTTTCTCCCATATCTCATGTATTTACATTATCTTCATACTTTGTTCCTAGTTCCAGACTTTGTAGCATTTTGGTAAACTCTGTAGTAGCTCATGACTTGTGACACCCTGATTTCGGGCTGTGTCGGGATGGTTCCCTGCTCTATCATTTTTCTTCTGCACCTATGATTATATTATCTATGATTTAGACTTATTTAGGCTATGAAATTGTTAAAAGAGATATTTTTATTCTGTTGGCTGGCCTTGTCTTCACGAGAGGCGCCATCACGACCGGGATTGGGAATTGGGTCGTGATAGCAGACCTGTTATTTGTCATGGAAGGTCATGAGAGTGTGCACCACTGGAAGGTTGTATAAGTGTGTCATGTAGCCACTTGACTGATTGAGGAGTTAAACCAAGTATGAATATTGTAGAGATGTCGTTAAATTAAGAATTGATGCCTGGAGGGCACTTAGTCTCTTGGGTTGTGGACTGTGGAGGATTACTCCGGTTATGATGGTTGTTCTTATGTGTTATGAGAAAAGGGAATTTAGTTTGGACCTTTGAAAGGTTATTGGCCTAGCTTGGTATGATCAGGATGGTCAATGGATGGATTTAAAAATGAATATGGTTCTATATCAGGCCAGATGTGTTCATTTCAGCAATGCGCTCCTTATGGAAGGGTAGTCAGGGTGTTATTATGTCGCTAGCTATTTCATGCAATGATGTATTGCGCCGTGCTAGTTGTGAGATGGCTTGGTGAATTTCTTATGTGTTGAGGTTTCGCACAGAGTTGAGGATATAAGCAGGATGGCTCTTGAGATTTAGATCGTATATCGCACCTTAGTTGTGCTCGAGTTTGTGATTTATAGCGTTATATATCTCCCCAGGAAGTGGTATTATGCACTTAGAGTGTTTATGACCGATACACGGTATTGTTTTTGTAATGAGCAATTTAGCTCGATGTGCATCTCCTTACGTGAGTTCTATGTGTGGATCGGGTGGCACGCCGCCATGGTTATGTTGTGTGGATCGGATGGCACGCCTCCATGGGTATGTTATTTGGATCGGGTTGTATGCCGCAACAATGTGATGTTCAGTACAGTTCTCTATATCTGTTTCTATGTGTTTTGTTTCCTATTGTCTGAGGAAAACTCGTGTTAGCTATGTGCCCGCATCGCATGTGTGATTTGCGAGCGGGGTAATTGGATTTCCTTTTCAGAATTTGTTTTCCTGTCTGTAACCCATTCGAATTGGCAGCCTATTGGCATATTGTGGCGTCATATGAGATTTTTTAATTATGTTCGGGGGCTTATTGCCTGAGAAGTTCGTACTGGGTGAGACTACATTATTGGATTGAAGGTCCGTGCAATCTGATTATATGAAGTACAATAAGGAGCTAAGGCCATTATTCGGTTCCGAATGAAGTGATAGTTCTTGTAAGGAGTATAGACTAAATGATTTGTTGATTCGGTAGTTGGTTATGAATTTCTACATATCTCTGCCGTCGTGGCGACATTGTAAGAATTTGAGTAAGACCTATGTATGTTATGAGGTGCAATGGGAGCAGCTGATTCATGGAATTTTGATTAAGTTGATCAAAAAGTGTTATTGTGGTCCGGTGAGTAAAGTGATGCAAGGTGTGAATTCAGCAAAAATTGTGCAGTCATGTTTGGGTACATCGTGTAGTGATTGATATGGTGATCGTATGTTGGAAACACGCCTGGCAGAGAATTCCGGATGTTGGAATTGAGCTCTAAGGCTTATTTGCTTAAGTGGAAAAGAATATCTTCAGAGTGATAGAGCTAGGGTGCTCAGCTGAGTTGTGGCAGCACGGGTAGGTGCTCGAGGTGTTAAACAGTGATTTTAGACTACTTTAGTGTAGTTCTCAGCACATTCGAGGACGAACGTATGTTTAAGTGGGAGAGAATGTAACGACCCGACCAGTCATTTTGAGCTCTAGCACTCCGTTCAGTAGTATGAGGCCATGAACAACTTCACTTCAGGTATTATGACTTGTGCGCTGTCGAAATTTCATTTCAGGAAGTTCGGAGTTGATTTGGAAAGAGAATTCTCGTTTGGGAAGCTTTAAGTTGAAAGAATCAACTAAGATTGGATTTATGAGTAAACGACCTCGGAATCGGGTTCTGAAGGTTCCAATAGGTTCGTATGATGATTTCAGACTTGGGCATATGCCGGATCGGGTTTTGGATGACCCGGGAGCATTTTGGCATCTATTGTGGAAGCTAGGATTTTGGAAGAAATTTCATAAGTTTGGCTTGAAGTGCATTTTAGTGTTATTGATGTCTGTTTGAGATTCTGAGTCTGGGAGTAGCTCCGTATGGTGATTCTAGAGTTGGGAGCGCGATCGTAAGTGAATTCTGAGGCCCGTAGGTCATTTCATAGTCAATTGGCTAAAGATAAAAATTTGAAGGTTTTTGAGAAGTTTGACCGGAAGTGAACTTTTTGATATCGGGGTCGGATTCCGATTCTGGAAGTTGGAGTAGGTCCATAATGTCAATATGACTTGTGTGCAAATTTTGAGGTCAATCGGACGTGATTTGACGGGTTTCGGCATCGAATGTAGAAGTTTAAAATTTCAAAGTTCATAAAGCTTGAATTGGAGTGTGATTCATGATTTTGATGTTGTTTGATGTGATTTGAGGCCTCGAGCAGGTCTGCGTTATGTTATGAGACTTGTTTGTGTGATTAGACGGGGCCTCGGGTGTGTTTCGGGGTGGTTTCGGATCATTTCGGGCTGTTTTGAAATAGATGGTGCTGGTATCTGGTGTTGTTCTTCGCGTTCGCGAGGATCTTCTCACGTTCGCGAAGAAGGATTTGGCTTCAGGGACTCTGTTTCGCAAACTCGCGTTCGCGGAGAAGGAAATCTATACTGCACATATCTGACGTCGGAAGCTCATATCATGCAATCTATAAGGAATTTGAGATGATCCAAAAATGAAAGTTGTAGACCTTTTTGTCTAGTTTTGATAAATGTAAACCATTGAGCATTTGGATGTGTGTAAAAAAAGTTATGGGTGTTACACTATAGGCTGTCCGGGAAGATAATGAAGAAATTGTGTTGCACAGGGCTGACTTTGGATGCCTATATCTCAAATTCTATAAGGAATTGGAAGATGACCAAAACATAAAAGTTGTAGATAATGGTGTCTAGTTTTGTAAAACATTAAACTATTTGTCATTTGGATTTTTTTACGAAACGTTAGGGCCATTATACTAGAGGCTGTCTGAGGAGAGTTTCGAAAATGGTTTTTGGAAATTGTCTTCTTCCCGAACGCGATGGGGGTCTCGCGAATGCGAAGAAGAGTCCTAGGGGAAGTGTATAAGTGTAAAGAAATGGGTTTGGCTCATTTCATCTCATTTCCTCCATGGAAGCTGACCTAGGAGCAATTTTGGAGCTCCATTTTCATCATCCATTTCAAGGTAAGTGATTCCCACCTATTGCAAGTTAATTACTTGGATTATATGTATATTTTAATATGGAAAATCATGTAAATTAGTAGAAATTTTGGGATTTTGAAGAAAATATAAAAAATTTGTATTCTTAGATTTTGACCACGATTTTGGGTATGGAATTAAGAGAAAATCATATATTTGAGTTCGTGAGTTCATGGGTAAACTTTATCTTCTAAACATTTAGGAATCCGGGCACGTGGGCCCAAGGGCAATTTTGTCAAATTTTTGATCGGGGTTAGGAATTACTATGAATTGGATCATTAGGAGTAATTAAGTATATATTAATGGATTGGTATTATTATTGGCTAGCATTGGATATTTGTGCATCGATTAGAGTCTTCAGAAGAGCGTGGAATGCCAGTTATGGATCTTCGGAGCGAGGTGAGTCTCCTTTCTAACCTTGTAAGGGGAAATTGTCCCCATAAGTGAAATAATTGGTTATGTTCTCCTAATTGTGGGGGCTATGTATGCACGAGGTGACGAGAGTCCGTGCGTAGCTACTATTATGCTATTGTCCGGGTAGTTAGGAACCGTAAGCATGCTATACTTGGATTACTTGTGAACCTATTGATAGCTTGAATTTCTTAAATCACATCGAATTAGTAAAAGAATTTCTAAACCGATAAAACTTCTTCTTTTCTTAAATGGTTAAAAGAGGATTTGTTCTCATTAGATAATTTCTCCGTGTGGACTTCTTGATTGACTGTCCGTGTGTTTATTTTTTTTGGAGCGGGCCAAATGCCTCGGCAAATTAAATAGATGCATCTATGGTTCGCGTCGTTCGACCCTCGGTAGTGCACAATTTATTTTCTATTGGCGCAGGTCGCATGCCTCGGCATAATTTGTGCATGCTTGTATTACTTACTTGAACTTATTAAAGTTGTTGTTGCCTCTTCATGGCTTGAGAATATTTGGATAATATTGAAAAGGAATTTTGGAAATTTCCTATAAAAGAAATAATTTTTTACTTGTTTCCTTCTATTGGATTAAAATCATGTTTATAGAAATCAACGATTTAATATATTATTGACATCATTATTGGACCATTAGTAAGTGTCAAAATAGACTATCTCGTCTATACTTCTTCAAGATTAGACGGGATACTCATTGAGTACACGTTGTTTTCGTACTCATACTATACTTCTGTGCATTTTTGTTGCACAGGTTTATGTAACTCTAGTGGCCTACTGGGCGTAGCAGCACGAATGATTCGTGGATTAGGTGAGTTGCAGTATTCGAAGCTGCTCGCAACTAGTATAGTCCCTTGCAGTATATTATATTTACTTACTGTCCACTATATTTCTGTCGGATGTTGTATTTTATTTCCTTCTTAGTAGACGCTCATGCACTTGTGACACCGGGTTCTGGGATGGTTATAGGATTGTTCAATATTAAGTTTGTTAAAGACTCATGGTTATTTCTGTAAAGTTCATTATTTGTTATTTAATGTATAAAGGAAAATAACTTCAGCAAATATTAAAATTTGAAATTTAATTTGGTTGGCTTACCTGACAACAATGTCCGACACCATCACGACCCTTAGAGGATTTTGGGTCGTAACAGTGCACCAAATTGGAATGCAAATGCTTAAGGATATGAATTGATGCTCTCATCAGAGGGAGCTAATACGCGTTGTACTCTTTTTCTCTGACAAGATTTTGTCCCACTGGGTTTTACTTGCACAGTTTTTAACGAGGTAACCAAAAGGTGTATTGTTAGATATGTGTACTCTTTTTCTTTTTCTATAATTTTTTTCCACTGGGTTTTATTTTAGTTAAAGTGTTAATGAGGCACATTATCTGTTGAATAGACATTCAAGACAGAGTATTATAAATAGAATTGTATTTATGGTGAATGTCCATATTTAGAGAGATTCTAAGGTTTATTGGTTGATGGCTAAGTCACCCTCTCCCTATAAATTGAGGGTTCTATTCCATTGTAAATTCCAAATCAATAAGAATTATCTGTCTCTATTTTTCTCTGCAATACCCTTCTTTTTCTTTTATTGTTTCATATTTTCGATTATACGCAAGGATACTTATTTCTGACTAAAATAAAAAAAGATCAAAAGATCACTTATTATGGATCAGTGGATTACTAATTAAGATAACGATCTCGGGTCTTATTTAATGCCAAATGTTTAACTTAATTTGAAATAATTTGGTACACGACATATAAATTTGGCACTGTCCACAAGTCCGTTCCCTACTTTCTTGGGCACCTTTGTCTCCTAAAAAAAGTGACAACAATTTTCCCAACTGTCAGCACCAACTCTTACTGTGTTTTAATAGAGCAAATGACATGAGGATAACGTTGAACATAATGTTATAAATCTGTATTGCTGTAAGTAAATAAAACAGTAATCTTTCTAAAAAATAAAACAGAAAGTTAGTAGAAACAATTTTGAAAAATAATATTCGAACTTCAAAATAATTTTTGAAACGTTAAAGGAACAAATCGAGCCCATTGAATACACAGTGTGTCCTTAAGGAAATTATTATCCTCAAGTACCCGAGGTTATGGAATATATCCTCCCGGGATAGATCGATTTAACTCACCAGTGTATCGGTACCTAAAACTCTAGTGATCGGCGAACCACTCGATGGTCGTAAAGCACACTGGAAAATTTTGTGCAGAAGAAGAAGAAGATTCATAAAATTTCGTAAGTAAATATTCTGGGATTTGAAGGTCTAGTTATAGCCAACATGGTGATGTTTCTGAAGAGGTTTGCAACCTTTCAGAATAGTCATGGCTATTGGAACAGGTGTGACCCTCTGAAAGGGTTTGTAACCTTTCAGAACAGTTATGGCTGTTGGATTAGGTGTGACCCTCTGAAGAGGTTTGCAGCCTTTCAGAACAGTCATGGTCGTTGGAACAGGTGTGACCCTCTGAAGAGGTTTGCAGCCTTTCAGAACATTCATGGCTGTTGGAAATTTTTATGGGAAATTTAAAATGAATTTAAATTAATCCGGGAAAGAATAACGGGCTAGACCGGACCGGGTCGCGGGTCATCCCTCCATTTCTTTTCCCACCATTTTTCATTCACACCTCTTTTGTTATTATTTATTAAATAACAAATCCAACAATCCCCCACATGAATGGGGAATGGCTATAAACTTAAAGGAATGCACGGACGTGTGTGTGTTTTACAAGCAAGAATTGATTACCTCTAGATAAGTAGGTTTCCCTTTGAACTTTCCGTAGTGAACTTATATGGGATATACTCCGTCAATCGGTAGATTTGATATCTTTGAAACGTCGAGCTTGGTTGTACACCTAGACAACATAAGTCACATAATCAATCCTTAACTATCTATGGTTCTCGCGGTTGTGTTCGTTTCAGCCATGAACACCGCCTGGTTTCATAAGTGCTTAAAGAATGGGTCTTTACTTTAATTCTCCTTGAAGCGGCTTACACTTCACACTCACATAGGTGATTCCTAAAAATGTAATCTTAAAGACACACTATCTGGTCATACTCTGCCAGATTTAGCAAATCATTAAAAAGCTTTAAGCTTTATTGACTCATCAAAAAGCCTTAATGCTTTACCTCGTTTTTGAACATTAACTTCACCACGAGAATGGGTTGAGTTAGTTTACAATGTTGATCCATCATTCATAACTTTGTTTGATCTCTTTGAATCTAGCTCTTGGGAATTCCAGTCTGCTAGGTAGAGTTACCGCCATGATGACTTGTCCTAGGCCTTTAACCCCATTCCCTTTGATGATCTTTCAACCGCCTGTCTAGATAGGCCTTTTTTAAGTGGATCCGACACGTTATCTCTTGACTTTACATAGTTAATTGTGGTAACACCACTAAAGAGCAGTTGTCTAACGGTATTGTGTCTCCGTTGAATATGACGAGATTTTCCGTTATACATAACGCTCCCTGCCCTACCTATTGCCTCTTGACTATCACAATGTATACATATAGGTGCCAAAGGTTTGGGCCAAAATGGAATATCTTCCAAGAAATTTCGGAGCAATTCAACTTCTTCACCGGCCTTATCTAAAGCTATGAATTCAGATTCCATTGTAGAACGGGCGATGCACGTTTGTTTGGATGATTTCCAAGATACTGCTCCACCCCCAATTGTGAAAACATATCCACTCGTGGATTTAACTTCAGATGATCCGGTGATCCAGTTTGTATCACTATACCCCTCGATCACAGAAGGATATTTGTTGTAATGCAAAGCATAATTTTTGGTATGCTTCAGATACCCAAAAACTTGTTTCATTGCCATCCAATGTATTTGATTGGGATTACTTGTAAACCGACTCAGTTTGCTAATAGCACATGCTATATCTGGTCGCGTAAAATTCATCATATACATCAAACTTCCCAATACTCTTGCATAGTCCAGTTGTGAGTCACGTTCACCTTCATTCTTTTGAAGTGCATAACTCACGTCAATTGGAGTCTTGGCAATTTTGAAATCCAAATACTTGAACTTACCTTGTCAATGTAGTGAGACTGTCATAATGCTAGACCTTGTGAAGTCTTGCGAATTCTGATTCCTAATATCACATCAGCAACTCCTAAGTCTTTCATGTCGAATTTGCTAGCCAACATGTGCTTTGTAGCATTTATATCTGCCATACTTTTGCTTATTATCGACATGTAAACACATTTATCACACTCGTTGATTTTAAATCCATTTGCTAACATTGTTTGGTCAAATTTTGCATGCCATTGTTTGGGTGCTTGTTTAAGTCCATAAAGCGACTTAACAAGTTTGCAAACTTTCTTTTCTTTACTAGGAAGCACAAAACGCTGAGGTTGTTCCATGTAAATTTCTTCCTCCAATTCTCTATTTACGAAAGTTGTTTTAACATCGATTTGATAGATTTCAAGACCATATACGCCCGCTAGTGCCACTAACACCCTAATAGATGTTATCCTTGTTACTGGCGAGTAAGTGTCAAAGTAATCAAGGCCTTCCTTTTGTCTATAACCTTTGACAACAAGTCTTGCCTTATATTTGTCAATAGTGCCATCCACTTTAATTTTTCGTTTAAAGACCCATTTCGAACCTAAAGGCTTATTTCCAGGAGGAAGATCAACCAATTCCCATGTATGGTTATCCAAAATTGACTGAATCTCACTATTTACTGCCTATTTCCAAAATGCTGAATCAGAAGACGACATAGCTGCTTTAAAAGTTTAAAGCTCATTTTCAAGCAAGAATGTCACAAAATATGGTCCAAAGGAAGTAGATGTTCTTTGACGTTTGCTACGCTTTGGATCTTCTATACTTGGAGTATTTTCCTTTGGTTCTTCCTGAGGTCATTTAGGTCTTTCACTTAACGACTCGCTTTCAGTTTTATATGGATAAATTCTTTCAAAGAATTCAGCATTATCTGATTCCATTATCGTATTAGCATGAATCTCGGGATTATCATATTTATGAACCAAAAACCGACATGCTTTACTATTTCTAGCATATCCAATGAAAACGCAACCTACTGTTTTTAGTCCAATTTTAACCCTTTTAGGCAAATGAACCTGTACCTTTGCTAGACACCCCCACACTTTGAAATATTTCAAGTTGGGTTTTCTTCCTTTCCATTTTTCATATGGAATAGATTGCGTTTTGCTGTGGGGTACTCTCTTGAGTATTCGGTTAGCTATAAGGATAGCTTCTCCCCACAAACTCTACGGTAATTCGGAACTTATTAATAAAGAATTCATCATTTCTTTTAATGTCCGATTTTTCCTTTTCGCAATTTCGTTGGATTGAGGTGTGTAAGGTGCAGTAGTTTGATGGATAATTCCATATTCTTAACATGTTTCTGCAAACGGAGATTCATATTATCCACCTCAATCACTTCTAATCATTTTGATCTTTTTATTCAATTGATTTTCGATTTCATTCTTGTATTGCTTAAATGCTTCAATTGCTTCATCCTTACTATTAAGCAAATACACATAACAATATCTAGTGCAATCGTCAATAAAAGTAATAAAATACTTTTTCCCACCTCGAGATGGTGTCGACTTCATATCGCAAATGTCAGTATGAATTAAGTATAAAGGATTTGAATTCCTTTCAACAGACTTATAAGGATGTTTTACAAACTTAGATTCAACACATATTTGATATTTCTATTTATTACACTCAAATTTAGGCAATATTTCTAAATTAATTAATTTCTGCAAGGTTTTATAATTGACATGTCCTAAACGAATATGCCATAAATCATTTGATTCCAATAAATAAGAAGAAGCTAAAATTTTATTCATACTGTCAACAACCGTTACATTGAGCGATGTAGCCTTTTCCAACATACATTTCATTCTTTCTTACAACAAGTTTATCAGAAACAAATACACATTTGAATCAATTCTTTGCAAGTAAAGAAGTCGAAACTAAATTCATCCTAATAGTCGAAACATAAAGAACATTGTTGAGCGTTAACACCTTGCCGGAAGTCATCTTCAGGAATATCTTCCCATAACCTTCAATCTTGGCTGTTGCATTATTTCCCACGGAAATATCTTCTTCCGGACCAGCAGTAGAGTAAGTCGCAAATGCTTCTTTGAAAGCACAAACATGTCGAGTAGCTCCAGAGTAAATCCACCACTCCTTCGGATTTTCAACTAAATTGCATTCCGAAAGCATTGCGCAAAGATCATCAATCTCATTATTCTTCTCCACTATGTTCGTTTGTCCCTTCTTCTTATCCTTTTTCGGGAGACGATAATCTGGGCTTTTGTGACCGACTTTTCCATAATTGTAGCAGCTGCCCTTGAATTTCTTTATGTTCTGCTCCTTAGTTTGTTCAGAAGACCTCTTCCCCTTCTTACTTTTTTGGAGTAGTCTCTTCAACGATATTTTCCCCCATGATCGTTGAATTTCCACAAGACTTCTTCTCGGCTGTTTTATTATCTTCCTCGATCTTTAGACGTATCATAAGATCTTCCAACTTTATTTCTTTGCGTTTGTGCTTCAGATGGTTCTTGAAATCTCTCCACGAATGAGGCAATTTTTCAATCATAGCAGCTACTTGAAATGCTTCATTCACGACCATAGCTTCAGCAATAAGGTCGTGAAAAATAAGTTGAATGTCACGACCCAAACCCTGCTCCGGTCGTGATGGTGCCTCTCGTGGAGACAAGGCCAGCCAAACCATTTTAGAACACCACTTTAAAGTAGTTAATCAGTTATATAACAGTTCGAATATGAATTAATGATATTAATTAATGTAATTACAACCCAATACAGCCCGAGCGGGCTGTCACGAGTCACGAGCATCTAGAGAAGTCTAAATACAACTACAGGGCCAATAATATACAGAATAACATTTAGAACCAAAGGAAGTGATCCGGTGTCGCGAACGCTGGTGGTCACTCTGCTCAGCTACGATAGCAATACCTTCAACCAGCTCAAAACCTGCTACCGGGTGAACAATGCCTACATCTTCACGCGAGGTGCAGGGAGTAAATGAGTACTCCAACACATTGAGTAATAAAAATAAATAATAACTTAGCAACAAGAAATCACGTAAAGCAACCAACATGCTATACAGAAGCCGGGTACAATTTTCTGAGAAAAATAGTGAAATATGTGAAATCTTTAGAATTACCTTGGATCAGTTCAATTCTCTTTTGAAAATGATCTTTTCAGTGATTACGAAAACGATTTCAAAATAGTTAGTGCTGGTACGCACAGAAATTCCGCCCCTCGGGCATAAATACCACAGTAAAACAGGTAAAGGCAAATAAATATGCAAGATGAGCACATAAAAGTTTGCCCCTCGGGCACATCTCAAAACAGTACCAGCCCCTCGGGCTCAATATCAATCGCTCAGAACAGTTTCGGCCCCTCGAGCACAGTATCACGTCACTCAGAACAATATCAGCCCCTCGGGCTCAATATCAGACACACAGTACAACATCAGCCCCTCGGGCTCAATCTCAAATCACATGGGTACCCGCGCTCACTCTGGGTGTGCAGACTCCGGAGGGGCTCCTACAGCCCAAGCGTTATATCATCATAAGGCTTGAAAGCCTGTACATATCAATAAGAGGCCTGAAAGCCTTCTCACATTACGCACGAGGCCTGAAAGCCTCCTCATATATCACTCGAGGCCTGAAAGCCTCCTCACATATCACTCGAGGCCTGAAAGCCTCATCACATATCACTCGAGGCCTGGAAGCCTCCTCATCTCACGCTCAAGGCCTGAAATCCTTACTCAGTCCAGAAGAAAATCATAAGCCCCTCATGCATCAATAAAATAATAGTTCTCAGCCCAGACAATAGTGAAATATAACTAAAGCCTCAAAAATCAATTAAAACGGCTGAGTTTACGAAAAACAGTATATTCAACAGGACTGAGTTCAAGTAGTAGATCGAATAGTGAGGAAAGAGTGATAAAAATCCCCAAAGGGTTCAAATAATTGGCATGAAGCCCAAATATGGCAATCAACCCAAATCTTATTAATATAAAATAAGTTTCAATCAAATACATGGTAAAATGAACAATCGGGACGGACCAAGTCACAATCCCCAATGGTGCTCTACCCCACGCTCGCTATCCGGCGTGCAAGTCACCTCAATATAGCACTACGGTGTACAAATCCAGGGTTTAAAACCCTCAGGATATCATTTTCAATCATTACTCACCTCAAACCGGTGAAATCTCTAGCTCGCGATGCCTTTTCCCCTCAAACCGGCCTCCACGTGCGTCGAATCTAACCAAAATCAGAGCGAATACATCACAATATGCTAAGGGAACAATACCCAATCGAAAACAATCGAAAAATATCAAGAAATCTCGAAATTAGCAAAACTCGAGCCCCGGGCCCACTTCTCGAATAATAAAAAAATTTACATTAATGGATTCCTTATCTTCTCACGAGTCTATACATATCAAATTTACCAAAATCGGAGTCCATTTGACCCTTCAAATTCCATTTTTAAATCATCAAGTTCCCAAGCCCTAGCTTCACTCTCTTTTGATGAATTTCAACCAATTTCCATGTTAAATTTATCATAATTTCATGTATTTAGGCCAAGGAACTTACCTCCAATCACACCTAGTCGAAATCCCCCTTCAATTCCGTCCAATAGCTCTCAAGCTCGCTCAAAAATGGTGGAAATAACATAAGCTTCACGGAACAAAATAAACATTAAAAATCCTTCTGGCACCAGGGGTTTCCGCTTCTGCGGTCCCTATCTCCGCTTCCGCGATACGCTTCTGCGGTTCCTTTCCACTTCTGCGGAATTTCATTTAAAAACCTAGGCCGCTTCTGCGGAACTTTACCTTAAGTCCATACATCGCTTCTGCGATTGCCCATCCGCTTCTGTGGACTCGCTTGTGCGAAAAAGGTTTCGCTTCTGCGGAACTACCCTACTGAGCCATGGACTACTTTTGCACCCCTCCATACGCTTCTGCGGAACCGCTTCTTCGGTCCATTTCCGCAGAAGCGAAAATATCAGATACCAGCTAAAACCTGCAATTTCTCAACTCAAATTTCATCATGTTAGCCATCCGAAATCACCCCGAGGCCCCTTGGGACCTCAACAAAAGGCACCAACACATCCTAAAACATCATTCACACTTGTTCCAATCATAAAAACACATCAAACAATGCTAAAACTATTAAATCACATCGGATTCAAGCCTAAGCTTCTTAAAAACATTCGAAACATCGCATTCGATCAAAAACCCAACCAAATCACCTCCGAATCATTTGAAATTTTACACACACAATCAAAATCACCTAACGAAGCTACTTCAACTCTCGAAATTCCATTTCAACCCTCGGATAAAAATCTCACCTATTATTCGGATATCGCCAAAATGCTAACTTCGCCAATGGAAATCAGGTTGTTTCTGATGATGAAAAGAGCTTTTATCTTATGTGAAATTTATGAAAACCCGAAATGTCGGTAATGTTAGAAGACG
Source organism: Nicotiana glauca (assembly GCA_026770625.1). NCBI lineage: Eukaryota > Viridiplantae > Streptophyta > Magnoliopsida > Solanales > Solanaceae > Nicotiana > Nicotiana glauca. The sequence goes on from MU730513.1 coordinate 31,274, forward strand.
ACCGTAGGCATCTGATGGTCAGATGCCTACGGTCTTCAAGCCTAATTCTACACCGAGCCTCCAGAATCAATTCCGATCACACTCCTGAGTCACAAATCACTTCCCGAAGCTAACCGAATCACCGAAAATCACATCCGAGCCTTCTAACTCTTAAGTCAACGTCCGGTTGACTTTTCCAACTTAAGCCTTCTTAAAAGAGACTAAGTGTCTCATTTTGTACCAAAACCAATCCAAATCAACTCTAACACACCAATTACTGATAATGAAATATGAAGAAGCATAAAAAGGGGGAAACGGAGCGGTAACTCATGAGACGACGGGTCGGGTCGTCTCATCCTCCCCAACTTAAACCAACGCTCGTCCTCGAGCGTGCCTAGAGTTGTCCTAGAAGCCAACCAACAGCTGAATAACCTTACGAAGCATATACCCGGGTGATCCTACATCACCCTATCTCACATAGGTCCAAAAACACATCATAGCTGAAATCTCACAATCCATCTAGACCATAAACCGTAGAACCACATTGCACTTTCTGAAATCATGCACAAGATCAGAACCTCACATCTATACCCAGAATAAGCCCGAACCAGCTCTGATAATCCCTACCTGCAACCTCAGGTGAAATCATATGATATAACACATAATCCAAACACTCGAAATGATAGCTTCTATTCACAGCAGCTGCCCACAATAATCAAATACCGATAAAAAAATCTTATTAGCTAAAGTCTGATTCCTACACTTCCATATACTGCCAACGATAAATGAAACGTGCAATAAATCTAACCATTTCTCAGATCAACCATTCATGAAGCCACTTCCCTTTTGACTAATACCACAACAAATTCCGAGCCGAACCCCAATATTATCCTTCCAACAAGCTGAAATCAAATCCGTTCGTATTCATTAATGACTCCAACGATCACCTCATATCCAACACACCCCTTTGGTGATATGACACCTGGTTTCTACTTGACGAGCAAACAAATTTAAAAGTGAAGTCCTATGGACATAATATCTATTCGGCAAAACAATCAAATTAAAGAGTAAAATTCTATGAGCATGATTTCTATTTAGCAAAGCAATCAGATTAAAGAGTTAGGTCCTAGGAGCATGACTTCTACCCGTATTACCCCAAAAAGCATGCATCTACCCACCTTTTTTTACTAAATACCCCAATATATGTTTACAAATTATTACAAGACAATGAATGAATTAGAAAATCAAGAAGCTGTTCTACAGGGAACCTTCAATTAGGCCCAGGTTTCCCATAGCATCCAATGGCCTCATATGCCTCAGTTACATAGACAAATCAGAGTCTAGGTGCATCAAAGTTCCCTAAGGATCTCAAGGATCTCGGGCAGTGCTGACACCTAGACTTAGTAACCAAAGATTGAACAAGTGCAGTGTGGAAAGGCCACCCTCAATATGCCAGAGTTTAGAGGGTTTTCAAAAGAATCCCAAGGCAGTACACATACCTAGACCACAATTTGCATAATACACGTACCAATAAGAAACGGTCTGAACATGCTCAAATCATAAGAAATGACTCAAACGAAAGAGTTGTACCTCAAGCTTATCAGTACCATCACAACACAAGGCCGAGACCCCGTCTCACATCATAAAAATAGAACACCTGAACCTACCCCGTAAGGTCATATCTCCACGTGGCCTCGCCACAATGCGCGATCCTATCCAAACATTGTTACACATGAAATGCCTCAAGTCACCATGCTCAAAATCGACAGCCACACACAATTTGATGTCTGGAACCCCAAGAATTCATTACACCCACTGTGAAATAAATAACATACGACACGCAACCCGATAGATCATAACCAGCACTTCATTTACCGAGCAACATCCAATTACTGTCCCCGCTCGACTTTCACTATGAATCCCCTAATAGAAACGCACCACATATGCCCATAATCACAAATCATAACGTCTCACAACATAGAATAGAAACTCAAACTAAATACGTAGCCATATCAGCCTGCCAACGAACTCGTAACCAAGTAGCCTGAAGCTGCTCCTTCCACTACTACAACTCCTGTCGAAGCCGTACGATACGTGTCTGACACCAAATCAATATCGAAATCCACAACCTCGCCCAGCGACATGCCCGGCCATAAGAAACGCATTCGAAAAGTCCCTCACACCGGAACTGAACCAATGGTAAAAAGCTTTGCACTGACATACATCACGAAAGCCCAATTAAGAAAAGAAGTCCTCCCCAGCCATCCGCTGGTCTTTGGAATACAAAACACTCTGCTAGAAAACAATCTGATGCACCTCGCCACTCAACCCGTGGCATTTTCCGGCATAGCCCATAGCGCAATAGTCTAGAATAACCCGACACTGAGACAGCCAGTCCATACCCCAACATCATATCAAAAATCTAACATACCAAGCAAAGAAAGATCCACTCGGGCCTCCAAACCCCAATAGTCGTTAAACGGTGCCGTTACACACGATCCACAACCACTACATAGTCTGTACCTAAGAACTCCCAGTCTCTAACTCCATATAGCACATGAATCACCATACCTAATTGCAAATTCTACCGTAATGAGTATATACCACACCACAATTATCCAATCATTCCACGGAAGATATCCTAAAATTTGTGCCATCAAACAAACTCAATATCAACAGTCGATCTAACAAGAAAATGCCGCAATACTACCAAAGTGTCATCAGTCTAATCATATTTCCCTCCCGAAACATATACTCTCGTCAAATCACTTCCAATTAGCAGTACCATTCCCTTGATTACCTGTGGCTACCCATTGCTTAAGAATTTTATGAACATCTTTTCAGAACTGAACTGTAACTCATCTAGTCAAGAACTTCCACTGATCCCATTTGGAAGAAAATAATTACACATCCCATGCTTCACATGCCCATAGAAAATATACATCTCCAAACCACGCTGAAACCCAACAAGAATTATCTCCCAATTCCATTTGCACAAGCTAGACTGTCAGGACTGAATCCTTCTAACTAGACCAAGCTAATCAAGCTGTCAGAAGTCAAGAGCTTTGCTACAAAATACCTGTACAAACTCATTTCCTCGAACACATGCAAAGAATTAACCACATCTTTACCATACCGATTCGGTCTTCTATCAAGATACTCCACCCATCTAAATTTCCTTCTGTTCCATCGTCAACTTGATATTTCCTCTTGCTGTAGCACCACAATGGCTCAACCAGGCTTACCATACGAGACCCAAGCATGAACCACACTGTCTGAAACCCATACCCCGCTGAATACTCTCCCTCGAATATTCCCAAAAATACCACATTCCGTAGCACTTTATTCTGAAGAACTTCCTGTGAATCTAAATCCGTTGCCTTTACTTTCGTGATACTGATGCATAGAATCCCATAACTAACATAGAAATACCACGAATCTGAACCTCTTTCAATGAAAACACAGTTTCTGACCACACATGAAACTTTAAGATACCCGATTGTTCCCTGTAGACTCTTGAACACATTAGAATCATTTTCGAAAGTCATTCTCTCTTATTCCAACTGCAACCTACCGGACCTAACGAACAGAACCACCCGTGACTCATTGGCACAACGATGCCGCAAAATGAAATCCTCATCCCAATACAACCAGGCAACTCGCCGCTCTATGCGCCGAGCATTCTTTACCTACAACACTCTAGAAATTCCGTGATTCTCATACTCTATAAAGCATAATATGACCTCTGTCACAATTTTTCTTCACTCGTGCCATCCTCGGCTCAATTGTCGCGACCCAAACGGATTCGCCAGCATGCCTCAACCGGAACCAACATAGCACAAAACCGTGCACTCAGCTAATCAACATCAACCTCCCCAACTTGGCTCGAAGCCATATATCAGGACATACTCAATAACCCATAACACTTACACTCTAATGATGCCACAATACCATAGTGAGATTAAACTCAAATCATTTACAAGTTCGTGAAAACACAGATCATCTAGTAATGTAATCCTCTACAGATCTCGCATTCATCCCCACATCAGTTGAGTTCACTCTCTTAAGCGACCCGAATTTTCAAATTTCAACACGTATCCTTCAATAAAACATGCGATCTCCTAACATACACACAAGGGATCATACAACTTAAGAACACTCCGCAGGAGTTAACCCACCTGTTTCGCCTCAATTTAACATTTCTGCATACCTTCCACCGTCATACACATTACATAGTCATTTAGTCTTCCTGGGTCTGAACTCATATAACACCATGTAATGCACTTCACTCCCCAATTAGGAGACACAAAAATATTCTTCACGTGCCTATAGTCGGGCTACACATCAAATCACAATAGGAAACGAACACTTAACAGTTCATCTATTATCCAGTAGACTTCTTTGTCACTACCAAGTCATATAGATACATCTCGCAGTACTAACATACTCATCACATAGATATCCAACCGCCATTCCGGCTAATAGGGACAATACCGAACATATAAGTTAAAAACACTTGCTCACACAATCAACACCTCGGTGCTCAAGCCGTAGGCAAGATCCAGCCTCAAGTCCTCCAGACTGGCCCAACATCAAACTCACAGAGATCACATCTTGCCCCTTGATCGGGGAATAACAAGCCATCAAGGCACATCTAATAGTAAGCGCTAATGTGCGCATACAAATACGTGGAAGGAATTTCAAGAGTTTCTTTTCAAGCTGAATCAAGGACGCACGATAAGAATTCAAGAATGTTAAGTTTTCCTAAAGGTTCCGCAGCCTCTCGAGGATTAATACAGACGTCTCTGTACTGATCCGCGAGACTCTACTAAACCTGCTAATGACTCGTGAGACCTAGTAACCTAGGCTCTGATACCAACTTGTCACGACCCAAACCCCACTCCGATCGTGATGGCGCCTCTTGTGGAGACAAGGCCAGCCAGACCATTTCAGAACACCACTTTAAAGTAGTTAATTAGTTATATAACAGTTAGAATATGAATTAATGATATTAATTAATGTAATTACAACCCAATATAGCCCGACCGAGGTGTCACGAGTCACGAGCATCTAGACAAGTCTAAATTCAACTACAGGGCCAACAATATACAGAATAACATTTAGAACCAAAGGAAGTGATCCGGTGCCGCAAACGCTGGCGGTCACTTTGCTCAACTACGATAGCAACACCTTCAACTAGCTCAAAATTCGCTACCGGGTGAACAATACATGCATCTGCACGCGAGGTGCAGGGGGTAAAGTGAGTACTCTAACTCAGTGAGTAATAAAAATAAATAATAATTGAGCAGCAAGAAATCATGTAAAGCAACCAACATGCTATACAAACATCGGGTACAATTTTCTGAGAAAAACAGTGAAATCTGTGAAATCTTTAGAATTACCTTGGCTCAGTTCAATTCTCTTTTGAAAATGATCTTTTCAGTGATTACGAAAACGATTTCAAAACAGTTAGTGCTGATACGCACAGAAATTCCACCCCTTAGGCACAAATACCATAGTAAAACAGGTAAAGGCAAATAAATATGCAAGCTGAGCACATAAAAGTTTGCCCCTCGGGCACATCTCAAAACAGTACCAGCCCCTCGAGCTTAATATCAATCGCTCAGAACAGTTTTGGCCCCTCGGGCATAGTATCACATCACTCAGAACAATATCAGCCCCTCGGGCTCAGTATCAGTCACACAGTACAACATCAGCCCCTCGGGCTCACTCTCAAATCACATGGGTACCTGCACTCACTGTGGGGGTGCAGACTCCGGAGGGGCTCATACAGCCCAAGCGTTATATCATCATAAGGCCTGAAAGCCTATACATATCAATAAGAGGCCTGAAAGCCTTCTCATATTACGCACAAGGCCTGAAAGCCTCCTCACATATTACTCGAGGCCTGAAAGCCTCCTCACATATTACTCGAGTCCTGAAAGCCTCCTCACATATCACTCAAGGCCTAAAAGCCTCCTCACATATCACTCAAGGCCTGAAAGCCTCACTCAATCCAGAAAAATATCATAAGCCCCTTGGGCATCAATAAAATAATAGTTCTCAGCCCAGACAATAGTAAAATATCAGTAAAGTCTCAAAAATCAATTAAAACGGCTGAGTTTACGAAAAACAGTATAATCAACAGGACTGAGTTCAAGTAGTATATCGAATAGTGAGGAAAGAGAGATAAAGATCCCCGAAGGGTTCAAATAATTGGCACGAAGCCCAAATATGGCAATTAGCCCAAATCATGATAATATCAAATAAGTTTCAATTAAATACACGGTAAAATCAACAACCGGGACGGACCAAGTTAAAATCCCCAACGGTGCTCTACCCCACGCTCGCTATCTGGCGTGCAAGTCACCTCAATATAGCACTACGGTGTGCAAATCCGGGGTTTCAAACTCTTAGGATATCATTTACAATCATTACTCACCTCGAACTGGTGAAATCTCTAGCTCGCGACGCCTTTGCCCCTCAGAACGACCTCCATGCGTGTCGAATCTAACCAAAACCAGAGCGAATACATCACAATATGCTAAGGGAACAATAACCCAATCGAAAACAATCGAAAAATATCAAGAAATCTCGAAATTAGCAAAACCTGAGCCTCGGTCCCACTTCTCGAATTACATCAATGGATTCCTTATCTTCTCACGAGTCTATACATATCAAATTTACCAAAATCGGAGTCCATTTGACCCTTCAAATTCCATTTTTAAATCATCAAGTTCTCAAGCCCTAGCTTCACTCTCTTTTGATGAATTTCAACCAATTTCCATATTAAATTTATCATAATTTCATATATTTAGGCCAAGGAACTTACCTCCAATCACACCTAGTCGAAATCCCCCTTCAATTCCGTCCAATAGCTCTCAAGCTCGCTAAAAAATGGTGGAAATAACATAAGCTTCGCGAAAAAAAATAAACATTAAAAACCCTTCTGGCACCAGGGGTTTCCGCTTCTGCGGTCCCTATCTCCGTTTCCGCGATACCGCTTCTGCGGTTCCTTTCCGCTTCTACGAAATTTCATTTAAAATACCAGGCTGCTTCTACGGAACTTTACCTTAAGTCCATAAATTGCTTTTGTGATTGCCTATCCACTTCTGCGGACTCGCTTGTGCGAAAAAGGTTCCGCTTCTGCGGAACTACCCTACTAAGCCATGGACCGATTTTGCGACCCTCCATATGCTTCTGCAATTCCTCAACTCAAATTTCATCCCGTTAACCATCTGAAATCACCCCGAGGCCCCTGGGACCTCAATCAAAGGCACCAACACATCCTAGACATCATTCAAACTTGTTCCAATCATCAAAACACATCAAACAATGCTAAAACCATTAAATCGCATCGGATTCAAGCCTAAGCTTCTTAAAAACTTCCGAAACATCGCATTCGATCAAAAACCCAACCAAATTACCTCCGAATCATCTGAAATTTTACACACACAATCAAAATCACCTAACTAAGCTACTGCAACTCTCGGAATTCTATTCCGACCCTCGGATCAAAATCTCACCTATCAACCGGATATCGCCAAAATGTTAACTTCGCCAATTCAAGCATAATTCTATACCGAGCCTCCAGAATCAATTCCGATCACACTCCTGAGTCACAAATCACATTCCGAAGCTAACCGAATCACCGGAAATCACATCCGAGCCTTCTAACTCATAAGTTAATGTTCAGTTGACTTTTCCAACTTAAGCCTTCTTAAAAGAGACTAAGTGTCTCATTTTCTACCAAAACCAATCCAAATCAACTCTAACACACCAATTACTAATAATGAAACATGAAGAAGCGTAAAACGGGGGAAACGGAGCAGTAACTCATGAGACGACGGGTCGGGTCGTCACATTGAAGCTCCTGAACTTGGGTTCCCACGGTTTTGTTGTCTATCATTTTATAGTTTAGAAACTTGGCAACCACGAACTTCTTCAAGCGTGCATCTTCTGTCTTGTACTTCTTCTCAAGTGCGTCCTATAATTCTTTCGAAGTATTCATTGCACTGTACACATTGTACAAGTCATCTTCTAAAGCACTTAAGATATAGCCTTTGCAAATAAAATCTGCGTGCTTCCACATCTCAACAACAATAAACTTTTCATTATCCGGCATGTTCGCAGCAGGCACTGGAGGCTCATCACTGGTGAATTTCTGCATACCAAGTGTGGTAAGCCAGAAGAACACCCTTTGCTGCCATCCTTTGAAGTTGGTTCCAGAACATTTCCCCGGTTTCTCAGCCGGAGGAACAACAGTGCGGCTTGACGAGGCTATCGTCGTTGCACCAGTCGCAGAAGGATTTTCATTTTCTTTTGCCATTTCTTACTATCAACAACAGAAGAAATCAATTATGGCAAAACCAAAACAGTAAATAATACTGCAATCAATAAACAGTACGTAAAAACAACTAATATTTTTATATACTGTATTACAGAAAAACGATGAAGTTTTTATGTTCTTCAAATCGTTTTCTGAATTTCAATAGCCTGATGAAGTTTTTATATCTTCAAACCAGAATAGTAAAATCCAGACAGAATACAGAATATAATAAATATAATTTCCTTAAGATTGTTATAAATCTGTATTGCTGTAAGTAAATAAAACAGTAATCTTTCTGAAAAATAAAATAGAAAGTTAGTAGAAACAATTTTGAAAAATAATATTCGAACTTCAAAATAATTTTTAAAACGTTGAAGGAACAAATCGAGCCCACTGAATAGACAGTGTGTTCTTAAGAAAATTATTCCCCTCAAGTACCCGAGGTTATGGAATATATCCTCCCAGGATAGAACGATTTAACTCACCAGTGTATCGGTTCCTAAAACTCTGGTGATCGGCGAACCACTCGATGGTCGTAAAACACACTGGAATATTTTGTGCAGAAGAAGAAATATTCTGGGATTTGAAGGTCTATTTATAGCTAACTTGGTGATATTTCTGAAGAGGTTTGCAACCTTTCAGAATAGTCATGGCTGTTGGAACAGGTGTGACCCTCAGAAGAGGTTTGCAACCTTTCAGAACAGTCATGGCTGTTGAAACAGGTGTGACCCTCTGAAGAGGTTTGTAACCTTTCAGAACAGTCATGGTTGTTGGAACAGGTGTGACTCTCCGAAGAGGTTTGCAACCTTTTAGAATGGTCATGACTGTTGGAAATTTTTGTGCGCAATTTAAAACGAATTTAAATTAATCCGGGAAAAAAAAACGGGCTAGACCGGATCGGGTCGCGGGTCATCCCTCCATTTCTTTTCCCACTATTTTTCATTCACACCTCTTTTATTATTATTTATTAAATAACAAACCCAACACTTAAAAGGTTTAAGAACACCAACCACTGACTTTTAAATGATGGTTTAATATGTTTATCCCATTTCAGATAGGTTTGAGGATTTAAGAGGCAAGTGTACATTATCACTGCTCATCATTCTTTTATATGACACTTGATGACTGTTATAGTATAATAAAATTTTCAACCATATTTTTAAGATCTAAGCTCTAGATAACAAGTGCAAATTCAAAACTGTTGATTACGTATATTTCCCTCGAAGAAAAATAAATAGATCGGAAAAGGCCCAAAACAGCCCTTAACCGATTATATTTGGTATAAAAATGTCCATCGTCTATCTATTAAGCCACAAATGCCGCTGCTATTTTCTTGGGGCTAAAACAATTTATCTATCTATACTATATTAAAAGCAGGAAAACCCTTAGTAAAATGTCGTTCGTCTTTTTTACCCTTTAAAAATAGATTTTACATTGTACAAATTCGTAATTTAATTATTTTTTCTAATATTTAAGACGTTAAAATCAACTAATATTTTGGTTATTAATTCTTTCCTTATTTGCATTAGGTAAAATTTCCTAATGTTTAGAAATTTAAATCGAGTAATATTATACTTATATATTCTTTCCTTAGTAGAATTACGTAAAATACAACAAAATGATCCTTTGTAATTTTCCAAATTAAAAAAAGAAAAATTTTGTTCCGTGGATACTCGAACCGGTTATATTTTTAGCTCCTTTAGAGATCTTTATGTAATTTCTTTTCATCTTATGCTTTCTCCAAAGAACTACAAAATTGCCCCTCAATTTGTTTAGTATTTTCATTTTTAGTTATAAACTAATTGTTCTTATAATTTAACATTACTATGCAAGATCTGGCCAAAAAGTGAATAATCTTCATAGCTAAAATAAGAATAACAAAAGAGGATAGAACTTTGTACATAAGATCGAAAACAAATATTCATTGTATAACAAATTACTATAATATTATATTCTATGTTTATACTAAAATAAATAAAGGTGGAACAAATTTAAGTTTAATAATATAGATTTAGAAAAATTGAATACTTTTACGAGAAGTGTTTTCTTTTATTGAGTTAGCTATATATGATCAACATTCATCATTTTCAAAAACTTGCATTTTTCTTAACTTCTATTTTATAACTCAAATACACTTGTAATATAAATATTTATGTATTTTCTCATATGAGCACGTACTCTAAGATTAATATTATATTAAAAGCATGAAGATCCATAGCAAAATATTGTTCGTCTTTTTTACCCTTTAAAAATAGATTTCATATGAGACGAAATTGTAATTTAAATTATTTTCTTTATATTTAAGACCTTAAAATCAATTAAAATTTTGATTATTAATTTTTTTTCCTTTTTTGTAACGACCCGACCCGTCGTCTCATGAGTTACCGACCCGTTTCCCCCATTTATAGCTTCTTTATGCTTCATTATCCATATGTTGTGTAATCAGGTTGATTTGGAATGGTTTTGATAAGAAATGAGACACTTAGTCTCTTTTAATGAGGCTTAAGTTGGAAAAGTCAACTAGATGTTGACTTATGAGTTAGAGGGCTCGGAACCAAAAGTTTTGGGTACCCCAATCCCCAGCAGAGTCGCCAGAGCTGTCGCACCTCCTTTTCACCTACTACACTTCGTGAAGGGTATAATAAGGGGAGTTTTTCCAATTAAAGGACAATCGAAATGGGATTCATTTTATTGAAAGATTCAGAGTCGCCACTTGGGAGATTTATGGTGTCCCAAGTCACCGGTTGAATCTCGAATCGAGGAAAAGATTAACTCTGTATATGACGACCCGGCCCGTCGTCACGTGAGTTACCGCCCCATTTTTCCCATATTGTGTTGCTCCATGTTTCAGTATCATTATTTGAGTTGATAGGTAGAATTAGATTGGTTTTAGTTGGAAATAAGGCACTTAGCCTCTTAGAAGGAAGCTTATTTTGGAAAAGTCAACTGGAAGTTGACTATATGGTTAGAGGGATCGGATGTGAATTCCAATAATTCGGTTAGCTTCGGGATTGATTTGTGATTTAGGAGTGCGATCAGAATTGGATTTGGAGGTCCGGTGTAGAATTAGGCTTGAATTGGCGAAGTTGAATTTTGGCGAATTCCGGTTGATAGGTGAGGTTTTGATCCGAGGGTCGGAATAGAATTCCGAGAGTTGCTGTAGCTTTGCTAGGTATTTTGGATATGTGTGCAAAATTTTAGGTCATTCGGACATCGTTTGGTCGGGTTTTTGATCGAATGTGAGTTTCAGAAGTAGTGAAGAAACTTAGGTTTTAATCCGATGTGAATTGATATTTTTAGCGTTGTTTGATGTGATTTGATGATTGGAACAAGTTCGTATGATGTTTTGGGATATGTTGATGCATTTGGTTGAGGCCCGGGGGCCTCGAGGTGATTCCGGATGGCCAACGGGAAGAAAATTGGACTTGTGAGTAGCTGATATCTGATGTTTTCGCACCTGCGGTTTTGGGACCGCAGGTGCGGTATCGCGGAAGTGGACGGGCAGGCACAGAAGCGGAATTTGAAATCAGGGCTGGTTTCGCATAAGCAGAAACCTTGACCGCAGGAGCAGTATTACGGGTGCGAGTTTTAGACCGCAGAAGCGGTCATGCCCCTTAAGTGAAAGTCTGCAGAAGCGGAAAGAGACCGCAAGAGTGGTAACCGGAGAAGTGGTTGGGTGGCCGCAGAAGCGGAAGTTGCTGGGCAATAACAGAAGGGTTTTTACAAGGACATTTCATCCGCGACCCATTTGATATTTCCTCCATTTTTGAACCACCTTGAGATCTTTTGGTAGGGTTTGAAGATGATTTTGACGGGAAGTGATTGGAAGTAAGTATCGTGACTTAGAAACTCCATTTTATTGAAGATTCAACCTTTAATTGTCAGAAATTTGGGTAAAAATTGGAAGAACTAGGGCTTGGATTTTTTAATGAGAAATTGGGATTTGAGAGAGCATTTGGACTCCGATTTTGATGAATTTTATAAGTACGGACTCGTGGTGAGATGAAGAATCCGGTGATGTGAATTTTGTAATTTTCCGAGAAGTGAGCACGGGGCTCGGGTTTTGCCAACTTCGTATTTTTGGGTATTTTTCGAGTTCTTTCAATTGGGTTATGTCCCATCATCTTATTATAACGTATTCCTTGTGGTTTTGATCAGATTCTACGCACGAGGAGGTTGATTGCGAGGGAAGCGCAAGGCGAGCTAGAATTTCGGCCGGCTTGAGGTGAGTAATGGTTATAAATGATGTACTGAGGGTTTGAAACCCCATATTTGCCCTATGTAGTGCTATGGGATGAGATACACGTTATATGATGAGCGTGGTGATGTTACTGTTGGGGATTCGGGCTCGGTCCTTCCCGATTGATGACTCTACTGTACTTTTGACTAAGACTGAGTTAATATCAGTATATTTTGGGCTAGTTACCATGTTTGGGGCTTTGTGCCGATCTGTAGAATCCTTAGGGAGCATGTTGAGTTAATTGGCCTCACTTTATTTGTTGAAATCATACTCTCAGTCATATTTTTAACTGTAAAACATAATATGAACCGATCTTAGCAATTGGCACTCTAAATGAGGAGTACCTGGGGTTGGAAGCCCTGTCTTAGCTGAGTGGGCCCGAGAGGCCGAGTCTATATTGATTGAAAGGGGTCAAGGACCCCATAGTGAGGGTATTTGATATACACCGGATCGGGCTGCACGCCGCATCAGTATATATATTAACATATATGGATCGAACTACATGCCGCAGTAGTATATTTTATGGATCGGACTGCACGCATTGATATAGTATATGGATAGGACTGCACGCCGCAGTATTATACCGCTTGGGCTATAGGAGCCCCTCCGGAGTCTGCACAACCCCAATGAGCGCAGTAGACTATTATTATTGGATCGGGCTGCGCGCCGCAGCAGTATATACTATTATTGGATCGGGCTGTACGCCGCAGCAGTATTATGTACGGATCGGGCTGCGCGCCGCAGCAATGTTGGTAATTTGCCGGACTTTGAGAGATTTTCACCTGTTTTCCCTACTCTGTTGTTGTTTACTGCCTTTACTGCTTGTTATAGAACTGTGTAGTGTTTCTACGAGAATTCTTACTTTCATTTGTTATTAATTGCTATTACTCACTGAGTCGGAGTACTCACTTTACTCCCTGCACCTAGTGTGCAGATACAGGGATCCCGGAGGCATAGCTGAGTTTGTTGCTGCTGCCTAGTTCATTTGTCGGAGTCATCGAGGTAGCTGCCTGGCATCCGCAGCACCCGGTTTCTCCTCTCATCTTTCTTTTACTTCCGCATCTAGACTTTCATATGTATATGATGTTGCTTAGTTGTATCTAGAGGCTCTGACTCGTGATGCCAGATCTGATAGGGGTTGTATTGATATTATTGTGGTTTCCGTACTGTTTTTACTGTTATCACAGATTGAAATTTCGCTTAACTGATGTTTTAAATTCAAATAACTGATAAGGGGCTTTGTATTTTGGGTTGAGAGTGTTCGAATGGTCGGGCTTACCTAACAAGGTGTTGGGCGCCATCACGACCGGGGTTTGGGTCGTGACAAGTTGGTATAGGAGCCTAGGTTACTAGGTCTCGCGAGTCATGAGCCGGTTTAGTAGAGTCTCGCGGATCGGTACGGAGACGTCTGTACTTATCCTCGGGAGGCTGCAGAACCTTTAGGAAAAAAAAACTTCATATTCTTGAAATTCTTGTCGTGCGACTTTGTTGATCCGAGAACTAAACTTCTGTATTCTATTCTCTCGCAGATGGTGATAACACGTGCTACCAGGCGTGGAGGACGACCGCCAGTACCACCCCCTCGAGGCCGTGGACGCGGTCGTGGTCGTGGTCGAGGCAGAGTAGCAGGGGCAGCATTTGTTGACCCACCAGTTGCCCCAGTTCAGGGCCAGGCTCCAGTTGTTGATGCTCCAGCAGTACCTGTGCAGTCACCAGCAGTGCCTATTTTTATTCCGGGTCTCCAGGAGACCTTGGCCCAGATTCTATTAGTTTGCACTGGCCTAGCCCAGGTAGTCTCAGCCACCACTACAGCGGCTACTTCTCAGGCAGGGGGAGGCAGTCAGACCCCTGCTGCTCTCACACCCGAGCAGGTGGTGCAGGGTTTACAGACACCGGGAGCAACTCCAGCTTAGCCGATAGTACCAGTTCAGGATTTTGTGGTCCCAGCTATGACAGACGATGAGCAGCGTCATCTCGAGAGGTTCAGTAGGCTTCAGCCTCCAGTTTTCAGCGGTGCTCAGGGCGAGGATGCCCAGGGGTTTCTTGACACGTGTCAGCGTATGCTTCGGACGGCAGGGATTTTGGAGTCCAGTGGTGTAGCATTCACCGCATTTCAGTTCACTGGCGCTGCCTTCACATGGTGGGAGGCATATGAGCGGTGTAGGCCGGCAGGTGCAGTGTCGTTGTCATGCAAGGAGTTCTCCACTATATTTTTGGAGAAGTGGGTACCACGATATCAGAGGGAGGAGCTGCGCAGGCAGTTCGAGTGGCTTCGACAGGGAGACACTGTGAGCACGTGATTTTTACCCTAAGTAAATTATTCCAAAAGTTTCAAATTAATTAATTTTACAATTTTTAGGAATTTTGTTGTATTTTTTCGTATTAATTGGTTGCATAATAACTCATGTTAAAAATATAAAAAAAATATAATATATATATGCATTAATTCATTTTAACAATCTAAAAAATCACAAAATAGTTCATTTTAGCATTTTATTGTTTTAATTGAAATTTGCTACAAAATCGTTATTAAATTGTTTTAGACTTTAATTAGTTTAATCTCTCAATTTTATAAAATCAAGAAAATACAATATATATATATATATATTACAATTTAAAAAATGAATACAAAAATACAAGTGAAAATAATGGAAGGAAAGCACAAAACAAATATAAAGGGGAATACAATACAATAATTTTGGGCCAAAACACCCCTAAGCCCAAAACAAATCAAAAAATACCCAATTAATCCGGCCCAACCCATGCCTAAAACACCCAACTCATTTTATCCTTGAAAATAACGGAGGCCTCATCAGATAATAGAGACACGCAAATGGCGTGTCTCTATCTTCCTTTCATTGAACAAATTTCCAGGGGCTATTTCAGAGATGGAGGGCGAGGATTCAAGGAAGGGGGTTTTCCAGAAAAGATTTTAGAGAAAATTCGAGAGAAGATTTTCAGAGAGGTCGAAAATTTCAAAAGAAAAACTGAGAGAAATTTTGGTTTAGATTTAGTTTTCAAATTTCTCGTCTCTTGTTTGTTCTTCTTCCATATTTGGCCATGGAGTTCGAATAAGTGGAGTTAATTTCCGAGTTCAACGCATTTACTGCTTGGTGTATATTCTAGTGGATTTCCTAGAGATTCTAGCTAAAAAATTCCTCTTGAAGATTTATTAAATTCAATTTGAATCCTTCGCTGTAACTATCGATTTTCTATCAATCAAATCCTGTCCACATTTAGGTTCAATTTATGATTCTTCTTATTTTGCTTTGATGTAATCAATATATGACGAGATTTGGAACAAAAACGATTGAATTAGTGTGTTAGTGAAGTCAGATTTCATAGATTTCTGAATGTTGTTGATTGTGTATAGATTCTGTTCGATATAGATGCGTCCTGTTTCTGTCTCTGTCTCTGTATTAGAAATATATTCTAGATCCGAACCTGGCCACCTCCTGTTATTAAAGGATTGATCCTATGGTTTTTGTTAAGAAATTAGAATAGCTCTTTGTATAGTTCCCCGAATCGAGCAACCTGTTTGTGAAGCTTTGAAAGGTTGTAAGCTCGTCGAGTATTCCATTTTTTTTTAAAAAAAAACTCTATTTTTTCTTGTGACGACTATGTGCGCACTGAAATCTTCTGATGAAATTTTTTTTACGAGCATGAACAGCGTGGAGCCTTGTTTGATTTAGTCTGATTGACATCAGATTGTTAGAACTAATATCGAAAATGTGCATTCAGTGTGTCAAACAGAAGTTGATTTGTTACTGCTTTTGCTTCTACCAAGTTACTCGTTTTGTTCTGCTGTTAGTTTCAATTGTTACCCATTGAGTTTTAGTTCGTCAGCTTCCTCTGTGCCTTCAGTCACGCAATTCATTAGAAGAAGTTGAAGTTCAATCCCCTATTCTCCTCTTATTTCATTGTGTTAATGATGATGCTTAGATTTTGCTGTAGAACCTTTTTTCTGCATTTTGTTGGTTTTAGATGCATTCATGGAAGTGGTTTTCATGTATTAATAGTTTCTGCACTAATTTGGTTCATATTAAGTCAAATGGTAGTAGGTCACCATTCTTTGGTTATACTAATTAACAATAAGTTGGGATTAATGAACAAATAGGCTTGAACATTGTTTAATAAGAGCATCGAAAGTGAATCTGGTTGTTTTCAGTTTTACAGTAAGTTTATGTCATATTATATAAATAAGAATTGGGCTGTGATTGAGCTTCAGTTGTGCTTGTCATACTTTTGTTAGGTTTGATTTGTTTTCAGATTCAAGTACACAGTTGTAAAACTATACTCCGGTCGTTGAAATAATTGAGATTTGCTCATCTCCTTCTTGTCTCCTGTCGTGTTACTATACGAGTTCGTTTGTGTATTTGGAATTAGTTTCGTTGAAATACTTAAAGCTGAATAGTAAGAGAGGTGAAATGTCATGTTACACATATACGACTTGGAACAGTGACTCTTTATTCCTTTTGATTATATGCAAAATCATATAGTTTGCTAGAAGTGTTAGGGTCATTTTTATGACTACCTGTTCTATCCTTATGAGTTAGACTTTGACGAAAGAAATATGAATCTGCTTACTTTGCTTGAAACCATAGTTTTCTGGAAAGTGATTAAAGGTAGATTTCTCACCTCTAATATTGTTGACTGATGATGTATATACAGAGGGATTCAACTAGGCTTACATTTAATGCAATTCTGATTATGCAATGTGTTGGCCTGTTTGGATTTTTAATTAACAGTTGTGAGCTATTCAATGAACTGATCCACGTAGAGATGAGCTGGACTTTGAATGGTTATTCATTTGTAACCTAATGTGTAATAAGGAAACTGTATAGTTCTTGTTATTCTAGAACTTATACCATTAGTTAAAGGTCTTAGTGTAATTCTGTGATAAATGGATTTATCTAAAAATGGATGCTATGGTTTAGTGATGTTTCAGTCCTTTACCCTTTTGCTTGATTTGATTAAAATTTGATATGAGATTAGTTTGTGATTCTGAAGTCAAAAGGCATTTCGTTTTGTGCTGTGAGGGGACTCGATCCTGAGTCTTAAAGTCCACGACACTAGTCTGCTTTTCAAGGTTGGGCTTCCTTTTGGGCCTGAGCTAAGCAATTGCCAAAAAAAAAAAACTCAACAATTTCGCAGTCATATAACTCTGTTCATGGCCCTCGCAAAGTTAAAATGACATGATATAAAATTGGGTTACGAATTAGGTAGCAGGTTCAAGCTAAAAGGGTTTTCCCTTTTGTTTGAATTCGAGGCCCGTAATTATAATTGTAAATTAATTGGCCTTTTAGAGACAAATAATAAATAGAGAATCGTAGTTTGCTTTAGGTTGGCCTTTAAATAATAAAATGAGATGAGCCTCGCCAAACAAAAATGCATAAATTGCGGGGCCCTCATTAATTACTTAATGAAAAATACTTAGAAACTCGGGATAGGCCGATTAGCGAATTTCACGGCCTCCCCAAAAGATAACAACACGCTAGTCTGTTTAGACGCGATTCTAATAAAATTACATTCCTAAACTCGGGTGTGCATTTCATGCGACCTAAATCCAAATCCTAAAATGTTGAATAAGAATGTGTCAAGGATCCGGGTGCATTTCATGTGACGTGGTCCGAAAACATGTTCTTAAACGATATACGCTTTCTTAAAATAAAATAATTTGACAAAAGCGGTAATTAATTTTAAAAATGCACAAATAGGATAATATGTATTAAAATCAAATATTTTAGCCAAATATGACAGTTGAGCGACCGTGCTAGAACCACAGAATCCGGGAATGCCTAACACCTTCTCCAGGGTTAACAGAATTCCTTACTCAGGTTTATGGTTCGCGACTGTTAAACAGAGTCAAACCCTTCCTCGATTCGGGATTCAAACCGGTGACTTGGGACACCATAAATCTCCCAAGTGGCGACTCTGATTCTTAAATAAATAAAAAAAACGAATCACATTTCAATTGTCCTTAAAATGAAAAAACTCCTTTATTACTATATCTCTTCCCGAGGTATAGTAAAGGCCGATATTTCTAGTGGGAAAAAGGAGGTGTGACAGCTCTGGCGACTCTGCTGGGGAAAAAGAACCCAGAACTTCGGGTCAGGGTTCAAGAATTCGAGCTCAGTTAATTGTCGTATTTGGCTTTATTTGATTTTGATACATGTTCCATGCTTTCTGTGCTAAATATTTACCCCTTTAATATTTGTCGAACTGTATATAAATTGTCGCGAATCCCTCCCTCTTTCTGAGTCTTCTACATCATGGAGAAGGGTGCACTTCGTGTAGCTTCTCTTCTTTAGAGTCTTTTTCCCAAATTTAGAACGAGGTTTGGATAAGCTGCAAAGTCGGGCGAGCTTCTGTATCCCCGGTACGCTGCCTCCCCCTCGGCCCGAGTTGTCCACTTGGTTAAGCCAGGTCTAGACCAATAAACCTAGGATTTAAACCTAGATGAACAATAAAATCATGACAAACTCCTAATAGGACGTTTATCTGCATCACGTGCATTCTGACTTAGGGGACTCAACACAGGGGTTGGGTCCGTCTAGGACAGGTGACCCAAATTGAAATAACCATCCTGATGCATATTACGTGTTACTTGCATTTATTTGCTCGGCTCTGCATGCTGACCGGCTTGTAAACAATGAGTGAAAAATTATGAAAATAACAGTGTTTGGACTAAGGGAGGATAATCATTTATTGTGAAAACCCAATGCCCAAATAGTACCGAAATGCTGCCGGATTTTTGAAAAAAAAAAAATAGAAAAAGAGAAAATATTTAAAAAAAAATAGAAAGGAATTGTTGATCAAAAATAGTCTTGATTTTGGCCAATCGGACCGAACTACGCGGGTCTGATTATCACCGGATGTGAGATACGTAGGCAAACCTCTTCAGTTCCGACCCCAATTTTCAAAAAATCCAAAAAATATTTTCCTTTAGTTCCTTCTTTAAAATCTTTCCTTAGAAAATTCAAAAAAACAAAAAAAAGTAAAAGTAGTTTCGAAACTCAAAAAAAAAAATAATTTCCTTCTTTCTTATACTTTTCTTGAAATAAAAAAAAAATCAATAAAAATCAAAATCTAAAATATGGGTTTTCTTCATTTTGAAGTGTTTTTCTAAAAACCAAAAAAAAAAAAATCAAAAAAAAAAATTAAAAAAAAAAATTNTCTTTTTTGTTTCTAAAATTCCCAAACTTCAAATCAAAAGCAAATGAATTTTTATGAAGTCTTTCTTTCAAAAAATCGAAATAAAAAAATCCAAAAACTAGAAATTTTCCTTTCTTCTTTTAAAACATTTCTTTCAAAAATTCCAAAAAAAAAAAAAAGAGTTAGCTTATTTACCTTATTCTCGATCTGCCCGAACTACGCAGGTCCGATTCTCACCACTTGTGAGATACGTAGGCAGCCCTTGAAGGGTCCAACCACCCCTTTTGCAAAAATAACCAAAAAAATGTTGAAATTTTGATTTTGTTATAAATAAGTCGGGTGGTACTATTTTTGTTTAAAACAAGCTGAATGTCCCTCAAAAGGACGCCGAAAGGACTTTTTGCAAGAATAGCCACTTTGAATAAATTTGCGGGCACAGTCTTGAAATATCCCTTGTGGAAATGTTGAAAGGCCGTATCCGCAAAATCAAGTTTGGGGTAATCTATGAACTTTACAAAAATAACCACTCTGCAAAAAAGCCATTACATGGCCGGTTTTTGTTAAAATAGCCACAATTGGCATTAAAACTTTCTAGTCTTGTGTTGGCCTGTGGCGATGCTGAATGATGCCCCATGGGCCCCAGGATGAGAAATTTTTAAGTTCATTTTCTTAAATTAAATTTTTATAAAAATAGCCACTTTGTCAAAATAAGCCATTACATGGCAGGTTTTTGCTAAAATAGCCACAATTGGCATTGAAACCTTCTCAGTCTTGCGTTGGCCTGTGGCGATGCCGAGAGATGACCTGTGGGCCCCAGGATGAGAAATTTGCGAGTTTATTTTCTTAAACAAAAATTTTGCAAAAATAGCCATTTTGTTAAAATAAGCCATTACATGGCCAATTGTTGTTAAAAAATAGTCTCAGTTGACATTGAAACCTTCTCAGTCTTGCGTTGGCCTGTGGCGATGCCGAGAGATGCCCCGTGGGCCCCAGGATGAGAAATTTGAAAGTTTATTTTCTTAAACAAAATTTTGCAAAAATAGTCGCTTTGTCAAAATAAGCCATTACATGGTGAGTTGTTGTCTCAATTGACATTGAAACCTTCTCAGTCTTACGGAAGCCTGTGGCGATGCTGAAAGATGCCCCACAAGCCTCAAGATGCGAAGTTTCGATGTACTCTTGATCCAGTTTTTATCACCAAGTCTGTATTTTGTTATTCTGAGTCTATCGCTGAAGTTTCCTGTCAAGTAAAACAATTTAAAACAAAAGAAAGGAAAATATTTGCATTAATTTGCAAGAACTACGCTCGGTCTGATTCATGCGGGGTTATGATACGTAGGCAATCCACATAGGATTCGACCATAACCAAAAGGAAAAGAAAAATAGGAAAGCCAATAAAGGCAAAAAGAAAAGAAAAATAATGGAAAACAAATAAAGGAAAGAAAAATGCCTTAACTCTAACACGGTGGTTTCATGTTGATATTACAGAACGGTGGTTGGTTCGAAAGTGAAAATTCTTCTTGACGACACAAGGCGATGGCAAACAACAATAGAATTGATATGGTTGGTACCAGTACCCGACAACAGGTGGGAGAACGGGATAATGGGTTGAATGAGGAAGTTCAGATGTTGAGACAACACATGGCTGATATGTATCAAGCCTGGATAACTGGAAAGGCACC
>MU730514.1:12081-22160 GCA_026770625.1 Nicotiana glauca
GGGAGATGCACATCGAGCCAAATTTGCTCATTATAACAAAATACCGAGTATCATTCGTAAGCATACTGAGTGCATAATGATATCTACTTATAGCGTTGTAAGCTACAAAACTCAACCACAACTGAGGTCCCCCCCTTCAACTTCCACTATGAATCTCGATAGCACCGCACTATATGGGCCCACAATCCGAAAATCATAACGCCTCATAGCACAGAAAAAGCAACTAATATATCTCCCCAGATCACTAGTAGGTTCAATAACGATCGAATCAACCTATCCTTCATCAATACAATTCGGGGCCAACCAAGCCAACTCAAGCTAAACACGTATCCAATCAGCTTACCAACAAACTCATTACCAAAAAGCCTAAAGTTGCTCCTTCCACTACTATAACTCATGCCGGAGCCGTACGATATGGTGCCCAACACCAAATCAATACTGAAATCTGAAATCTCGCCCGGCGACATGCCCGGCCACAAGGAACGCATCCGAAAAATTCCCTCAATACCGGAACTGAATCAATGGTAGAAACCTCTATACTGACATCTGTCACAAAGGCCCAATTAAGGAAAGCAATCCTTCCCAGTCGTCCGTTGGTCATTGGAACACAACCATTCTGCTAGAACATAGTCCGATGCACCTCGCCACGCAACCTGTGGCATTTTTTGACATAACCCATAGCACAATAGTGTAGAATAACCCAACGCTGAGACAACCAGTCTACACCCTAATATCATATCCAGAATCTAATATACCCAGTAAAGAAAGATCCACTCGGGCTTCCAAACCCTAATATCCGCTAACGGTACCAATACACACTATCCACAACCACTACAGAGCCTAAACATAAGAACTCCCAGTTTCCAACTCCATATAGCACACGAATCACTGCACCTGATCCCAAATTCCGCAATATGAATACATATTACACCTCGATTACCCAATCATTCTTCGAAAGATGTTCTAAAATTCCCCTGTGCCATCAAACAAACTTAGATATCAGCAGTCGATCTAGCAAGAAAGTGCCGCAATACTACCGAAGTATCATCAGTCTAATCACATTACCCTTCTTTTGAGACATATACTCTCGTCAAACCACTTCCAATTAGCAGTGCCATTTCATTGATTACCTGAGGCTACCCGTTGCCTAAGAATTTTATGAACTTCCTTTTAGAACTGAACTGTAACTCATCTAGCCAAGACCTTCCGTTAATCCTATCTAGAAGAAAATAATCACACATTCCATGCTTCGTATGCCCCAAGAAAATATATACATCTCCGAACCACGGTAAAGCCCAACAAGAACTCTCTCCCAATTCCATCTTCACGAGCTAAACTGTCAGGACTGAATCCTTCTATACTAACCGAGCTAAGCAAGCTGTCAGGACTCAAAAGTTTTGATGCACAATACCTGTAAAAGCTCATTACCTCGAACACATACGAAGAATTAATCATACCCTCACCATACTGATTTGGTCTATTAACAAGCTATTCCGTCTATCAAATTCTCTTCTGATTCATCATCAACTTGATATTATTCCTTGTTGTAGCATCACAATGCCTCAATATAGGCCTACCACACGGGACTCGAACATAAGACCACACCGTCTAAGACCCATAGGCCACTGAATACTCTCTCAACCGTTCCCAGAAATACCACATTCCAGAGTACTTTACCCCGAAGAACCTCCTGCGACTCTGAATTCGTTACCATTACTTCCCAGATACTGATACATAGAATCCCATAATTAACATGAAATACCACAAGTCTTAATCTTTTCTAATGAAAACACAGTCTCCAACCACATACACAACCTTACGACACCTGATCATCACATGTAGAACTTTGAACACATTAGAACCATTTTCGAGAGCCATTCACTCTATTCAACTTGCATTTAGCCTGCTCAGCTAACAAAACCACATGTGCCTCATTGGCACTCTGACATCGTAGGATACGACATCTCAATACAAACAAGCATCTTCCTTCTCTATACACTGGGCATTCTTTACCAGCAATAGATCTAGACATCCTATTATTTTCACACATCTACGAAGCATCGTATAACCTTTATCAAAAATTTTCTTCACACGTGCCATCCTCGACTCAACTTCTGCAACCAGATCTGATCCGCCATCATACCTCGAAACGGAACCAACATAGCTCCTACCCGTGCAATTATCTAATCAATAGCAATCTCCTCAACTTGGCTCGAAGCCATATATCAAGACACACTCAACAACTCATAACATTTTTACTCTAATGATGCCACAATACCATAATTAGATTAAACTCAAATCATTTACAAGTTGTGAAAACACAGATCATCTAGTACTATAATCTTCTGCAAATCTCACATTCATCCCCACGTCAGCTGAGTCCACTCTCTTAAGTGACCTAAATTTTTCAAATTACAACACGTACCTTTCAATTACACATGGGATCTTCTAACGTACACATAAGGATCATACCACTTAAGAACACTCCGCAGGAGATAACCCACCTATTTTGCCTCAATTAACATTTCTGCATACCTCCTACCATCATATACGTTACACAGTCATTTAGTCTTCCTGGGTTTGAACTCATTCTGCCACATGTAATGCACTTCACTCCCCAACTAGGAGACACAAAAATATTCTTCACGCGCCCATAACTCAGGGCTACACAACAGATCACAATAGGAATAGAATCACTTAACAGTTCATCTATTATCCAGCAGACTTCTTCGTCACTACCAAGTCATATAGATACATCTCGTAATACTAACATACTCACCAAATGAATACCAAATCTCCATTCCGGCTAATAGGGACAATACCGAATATATAAGTTCAAAATACTTGCTCACACAATCAGCACCTCGGTTCTCAATCCATAGGCAAAGATCCGGCCTCAAGTCCTCCAGACTGGACCAACATCAAACTCACAGAGATTACATCTCGCCCCTTGACCGGGGAATCAGAAGCCATCAAGGCACATACAATACCAAGCGCCCATGCGCGCATACAGACGTGAGGAAGGAATTTCATGAGCTATATCTCAAGCTGAATCAAGTACGCACGATAAGAATTCCAAGATAGTGAAGTTTCCTAAAGGTTCTGCAGCCTCTCGAGGATAAACACAGATGTCTCCGTACCGATCCGCAAGACTCTACTAAACCTGCTCGTGACTCGTGAGACCTAGTAACCTAGGCTCTGATACCAACTTGTCACGACCCAATTTCCAAACCCGGTCGTGATGGCACCTCTCGTGAAGACAAGGCCATCCAACTAACCCAAATCGTCTCTTTAACAATTATTAAATATAAATAAATAGATAAAATACAGCTTAACGACAATAAAAACCAGTATCTATAACCCCACACAACCCGACCGGGGTGTCACAAGTCACGAGCATCTAAAGAAGACTGAACACCAATATATGGCCAATAATATATACAAAATAAAATTTGGAATTCAAAAGATGAAGTCTGGTGCCGCGAACGCTAGCGGTCACCTTGCTCAGCTACAATGGTAATACCTTCAATCCGCTAATAACCCGCTACCTGGTGAACAATACCTGCAACTGGACGCGAGGTACAGGGAGTAAAGTAAGTACTTTAACTTAGTAAGTAATAAGCATATATAATGACTGAAGGTGAGAATACAAGAAATACCACAATGTAAAGCTACAGCCAACAGTTTAACACCATTAACGGTAAAAACGGCAACAAATAATGACAGGCAAATATCAATGTATGAATGCAATACAATGCACATGACCGTTGTGGCGCACAGCCCGATCCATTTGGGTACCCACGCTCACTGTGGGGGTTCAGACTCCAGAGGGGCTCCTATAGCCCAAGCACAATATCATCGTATCGTCGCTGCGGCATGCAAACCGATCCACACTAGTCCAGAATATGCATGTGAGCCACACGGGCAAAGTCAAGTTAAATTTCTCAGTTCCAGACATTAGGAAATATAGTTTAAGTTTTAAAACCTTAGAATTATGACTAAACATTTTGAAACAGTGTTTAACTCAGGACTAAAATCATATAACATGCTAAGTATCATGGAAGCAGTGATAATAATCCCTAAAGGATTCAAATAATCGGCACAAAGCCCAAATATATTCATAAAAATCCAAGTATGATGTTTACTAATCAATCTCTAGTCAAGGACACAGTATGAACATCACTCGGGACGGACTAAGTCATAGTCCCCAATCACAAACGATCCCGCACTCGTCATAAAGTACGTGTCTCGCCTCAATATAGCGTCATAGTGTGATATACCAGGGTTTCAAACCCTCAGGTCATCATCTACATCTATTACTCAACTCAAACTGTCCACAAGTCTAGTCCGCTATGCCTTTTCCTCTCGAATCAACCTCCTCGCGTGCCAAATCTGATCAAACCACAAGGAATATGTTACAATAGGCTAATGGAATATAACCCAATCGAAAGAACTCGAAAAACACCAAAAATTACGAAGTTGGAAAAACCCGAGCCCCGGGCCCACTTCTCGAAAAATTACAAAATTTATATCACCGGATTCCTCGTCTCGCCATGAGTCCATACATATAAAATTTACCAAAATCAGAGTCCATTTGTCCCTCCAAATTCCATTTTTACAGTATAACCTCTCAAGCCCTAACTTACCCTATTTTGGTGAATTCCCACTAATTTCCATGATAAATCTACCATAAACTCGAATAATCAGGCCAAGGAACTTACCTCCAATCGATTCTCAGTCAAAACCCTCAAAAATTCTCGCCCAAAGCTCTCCAAGTCGCTCAAAAATGGTGGAAACTACCTCTTGCTCGCGGATGAAATATAACATTTAAAACCCTTCTGTCCACAATGACTTTCGCTTCAACGGTCCCGCTTCTGCGGCCAAAAATCCGCTTATGCGGTTCTCACTTAAAAACCAACTCTTCGCTTATGCGACTCAGACTCCGCTTATGCGGTTCTCTCAAAACCGCTTTTGCGGTATCAACATCGCAGAAGCGAGTCCGCTTCTACGGCTACACAAGTGCTTCTGCGAAACCAGGTGCCCAGGCCTCCTAACCGCTTCTGCAGTCAACCCCTCGCTTAAGCGGGTCCGCTTCTGCGGTCCAAGACTCGTAGAAGCGAGAATACCAGATATCAGCAATATTTGAAGGCTCCAAATCCAAATTTCATCCCGTTAGCCACCCGAAATCACCCCGAGGCCCCCGGGACCTCCACCAAAAGCACCAACATAACCCATAACATCATTCAAACTTGTTCCAATCATCAAAACATATGAAACAACGTTAAAACCATCAATTCACATCGGATTCAAGCCTAAGTTCTTTAAAAACTTCTGAAACACACATTCGATCAAATACCCGACCAAAACACTTCCAAATGACCTGAAATTTTACCCGCACATCCAAAATTACCTAACGGAGCTACTGCAACTCTCGGAATTCCATTCCGACCCTCGGATCAAAATTTCACCTATCAACCGGATTTCGCCAAAATACTAACTTCGCCAATTCAAGCCTAATTCTACACCGGACCTCCAAAATCAATTCCGATCTCGCTTCTAAGTCACAATTCATCCCCCGAAGCTAACCGAATCACCAAAAATTACATTCAAGTCCTCTAACTCCATAGTCAACATTCGATTGACTTTTTTCCAACTTAAGCTCTCCTTAAAGAGACTAAGTATCTCATTTCTTATCAAAACCAATCCAAATCAATTCTAACACACCACCTACCGATAACGAAATATGAAGAAGCATGAAATGGGGGAAACGGAGCAGTAACACATGAGACGACGGGCCGGGTCGTCACAAGGTCGTTTCGATGAACCCACTAAATTTCAAGTCAATTGGAGATGATGATCACCAAAACTAGACCAAATTCAAATAAGTCTTTTTATGTGAATTTAAGATTAAACCAATGTGATTTACATTCTTCTCATATATCATATTAAATTAAATCATCATGTGTAATCATGTTCCAGATTTAACACAAATAAAATCGATATATAAAGAATAATTTTTTATATTTAAAGCTTATTTAATCTAATAAACTACTTAAAACCCCCATCTAAACGACCTCAAAAAGCCCAAAAATAACGTGATTCACTGCACAGCAGTGAGTGTTTCTCGCCAAGTCATTTCCGATGGACCTACCAAATTTCAGGTTAATTGGAGTTCGTCAAAAATATGACCTCCAAATCTATAGCCAAATTCGGAGATTAACCATTTTAGGCATTGTCATGGATTAAAATAAATATGATCATGCTTTTTATTATCCTTATAATTATTCCATGAGCACATAACATTGATTATATCCTTCCGTTTGTGTAAGGTATATAAAACCGCGTCTTACATCCAATTGTCCTCCCGTTTTATACACATGAGAATTCAAGATATTACTTTTCATCATAGTTGGTGAAAACCTCAATGTCGTTTCTCATGAATTAGTTTAATGTCACTAGTATCAAGAGGTAAACCTCTTTTGTGTACATGAAAATTCTACTACTAGCGTAAACTTATCACGGACAATTAATTTTCACATGATACATTGAGTATTTATTTGACTCAAATAAATATACTATTTTAGTAGATCCTATTTATTAATCATAACTCTCAATCTGTGTACTAACATAATCACACATGTATAAAACTATTAAGAATTTTCAATGATCTTAAATAAATAAATCACCTTGGTGATAATCATTTATTTAATCATAATTCTTAAAATATGTATGATTTCTTCTCTTATGTATAAAGTGTCAAGAATTTTCAATGATTTCAAAATAATAAACCTCTTTTGGTAGTATCTATTTATTAATCATAAATTCTTAACACACGTATGATATTATCTCACATGTATAATGCTATAAAAAATTCAGTGATTCCAAATAAATAAATTACTTTGGTAATTCCTATTTATTAATCACAAAATTATAATTTCATACAATGTTATTTACATATAAGAAGATGGTAGTGCACATACTATATAATTAATTCTCACATAACACATCCCTTTATAAAAACTGAAATCATACAATTGCTAGACCACTTTTGGCAGGTCACTGATATATACCAAAAATAAAGCAGATCCCGTATAATTTCGTTCATTCCAAAGTAATGCACTTCTTTATCTATACTATATTAAAAGCACGAAGCTCCTTAATAAAATGTCGGTCGTCTTTTTTACCCTCTAAAAATAAATTTTGCATTGGACAAAAGTGTAATTTAATTATTTTCCTAATATTTTTGATTATATTAATTAAATAAAACTCCTAAAATTTAGGAATTTAATTCTTTCCTTATACGAATTTTACTTATATAAATTTTATTGAGGAATTCTTAATATTATAACCTTAATTAACTATAGAGTTCCTTCTTGAAAACTTCGGTTCTTCTAATTTCTTTTTTCGAAACTTCGATTCTCAATCACTAATATTCAAGAACACAATTTGCTTCCATCTTGAGTAGTTAATAGGAGTCCTCGATCATATTAAGAACAAGTGGTTCCAATGAACGTTGCAGTATGTTTGCTCATCTATTCTCACAACTCATGGTGTTAATAAATAGATTAAATGGGTTTAAAATCAAATTTCTTCTTGAAACACACCAGGGATCAAGCAAAGAACACAAACATCAAAAGTTCAAGCAATAAAGTCACCTTGATAATTGTTCAAGGAGGATTGTTGTTGGCCATATAATTAGATCGAAGATTCCTTAGTTTTCATTCATTTAATTCCTTTTTTCTTTTTGGGTTTGAGAGCAAAGACCTCAAAGGCATAATTTGCCTTTTTCTTAATGTTTAGATAATTAACCTTTTATTTCAGTTAATTATTCAAGGTGAGTAATTCAGTGGTTTTATTTATACGAGGTCAAGTATTTTGTATGTGCATTCATTAATTGGCATCACCTAAGATTATTAAATTTTGAGAACGTAATAATATTTGAAAATTTTATTCAACACTTAGAACAAACAAAAGAAAAAATGTTTAACAATAAGAGAGAGAGAGAAAGATTCTTATTGGAGAAAATTATCATTAAATATTTAAAATTTGTGATGGGCTAAAATTAAGAATTTGAATCAACAAAATAACTGAATTTCTTTAATATTGGAATTAAATCATTAAGAATATAAATTAACTAATTAGCAAAAGAATCTGATTCTATTCTTTTAAAATTTATCATATGAGTGAAATCATTTTTTAGTTAATACAACTCTCAAGATAATAAATTTATTTCTAAATGAATAATACTACGGTAAAAGAAATCATAAATTTTTGCAAAGTCACATAATATTAAGAGTGAAAATTGCTAAAAGGCAAGCTCGAAGGAAGGAATGCAAAAATGGTGCCACATTTCAAAGTAATATTGTCTTATTTTTGTTATTATCATTTTATGGAAAATTATATCAATTTGATTATTTAGGTACATAATAGAATTTCCTTATTCCTTTAAATAAAACATTCCTTCTATGTATTAGGTACAAAAATATAAATGCAAATTTAAATGATACTATAATAAATATAAAATTTTACATCATTATAATCTCAAAAACAACATTAAATTCTAGATAATACATTTGAAATGACAAGATAATTGCATGTCAAATATATATTATTAGTTATATTTAAATAATTTTTTAAAATTTTATATTTTTTGATATGGGTACACGCGCGAAGCGCGTACACTAAGACTAGTATTAATTAATCAAAAGAAAAGGCACATTATGAATTATGGACTATTAGGCAATTTTACCACTCAGCCACCGCCTAAAAACCTCAACATTGTTCCATTTATTTTTTATTTTTTTTAAATCAAAAATCAAACATAGAAAGGTCATAATAGACTGTAAAAGTCGATCAACCAACCCCCTCGTGTTTGTTTTTACAAAATCTTAGATATAGTCATATAACCAAGAAAATAAAGTAAAGTGAATCTTTAATAAATCAAGGTAGTGTCGAAGCCGCCACCGTATCTAATTACAGGCAGCAGCTCTTCTGCTTTTCTTTCTTTGTTAATTATTTTCTGCGAATCAACAAAATTACAAGCAAAAGGTCAACACCATCTACAATGTTTGTTGCCGCCGCCATATCAAACACAACAAGCAATTCCTCAATCCTTTTCTTAATTAAATATCAAGAATATGGCACAATCCATTAGATTGGAACTAACTGACGAGGATTGCTTCCACTGCAATCGATGACTTTCAGTGATTGCACACATACACAAACATATTTCGGGTTATCTATTTAGAGGCAAGTAAGCTCTGATACCAATTGTTGGAAAATAGGTATAAACAGCGGAAGCAAATAGCCAGGATAACTTGCATGTAATATAAACAACACATAATCACAGATATTAATCGAACATAAAATTGATACTTATCTCTTGAAGCGTGACTGCGATCGCGAGAAGCCTCCAAGCATGAGCAAAAACCATCCACGAATTCATCCTCAAGTTCCACGGTCTTCTGCTGTGTGACCCGAATAATGCCTGGAATTAGCAAAATTCGTGTGGGCGAATTTCTCTTAGGAAAAGTATGTAGTAAAAAACCTTGCCTCCTTATGGAATAAGACATCTTTATATAGCCACAGGTTTTAGGGTTTAAAACCCTTTTCATAAATCTGTTGGGTCTTTCTTTTCCACCAAGAAATAGAATTTCATTTAATTCCTAATTTTTCAAGTACGGCACAGACCGCATTATTTAATTTACGAGGCTTCCTATTATGGACTTAATTCGAAATATTCGAATTAATACTTCCATAATAAGTTACGAATTATTCCACTAAAAATTCATAACTGCACACCTCAGTTCAATTTCGAAATTCTTCCATTAAATCTTATTTAACTCCACATGTTAAGATTCAGATATTAATGAAATAAATTAAATAACTGACAATTTAATTCATTGATAATTTTCTTTAGACTTTCGCTTAACTTATTTCATGTGACGGATACAAAATCCACCTGCAGGATTTACACATGAATATTTATAAACTTTCATAAAGGTGTATCATCAATCTCTAGACCGAGACATGGATTTCATCAACTAACTATTACTTTGCCAATGTATATTACTATTGTC
>MU730514.1:27550-43797 GCA_026770625.1 Nicotiana glauca
TTTTTGTTCAATTTGTTCACGGGTTTTCATTGATCAAAGAGTTGATAGCAAGGTTCGGTCTTGGTGTGGATACGCATAGAGTCTTCGCACTATCGAAGAAAATTTTGAAACAAGACTCTCTTTACCAGGTACGTCTTTGATCCGATCTTTGACAGGTAAATAAATTTTAAACATAAAAAGTTCTGCCTAGGATTGTTATTAGCTTTCGCTACGTGTTACAAACACATATGAGCAATCCTACAGTGGTATCAGAGCTGTGGTTTATTGTGTTTAAAATTTATTTATGAAATATTTTAAAGATTATATTTGAAGAGCTCAAACCATAATACATGTGTCTTGTGCTATAATCAAATTGTTTGAATACATATGGATTTATATTATTTTATTGTGAATAAAATATATATACATATAAGTTAACTATTGTGATAGTTAGTACCTTATATTTAAAAATTTCGTATTAGATACAACGAATATCTATAATAGGTTATTGGATCTACTGTTATTTTATTTGTTATTAGTTCATGAGATGTTAATTAATAATAATATTCTAGCATGGATTATTTTTGTGATATATATAAGATAAACATGTTAGAATATATTAAATTTAGTTTTTATTGTAACGTGCTTGTTCATTACATAATTTTGAATTATTTATTACATGTGATGTAAATTAATTTAAGACTAAGTATGTAGACAACTTGAACTATATTCACATGCTATAAAGATTTGATCTTCATGTTATTAAAAGTTATTTTAGTATAAATTCCCTTTTACTAAAATATGAGTTCTTAAATAATAAAATATAAGGTATTTTATTGTAGAGCTATCCATCAAAGTAAATAATTTTACTTATTTCTTGTTTATAAGGAGCGGCCTGAATACCAGGAGACTTATAGTTTGAGAATATATTAAAATTATTTATTGCATTAGATGCATGGATTAAAATAACGCCTGGACTACCCGGGGAGTATAAAATTTAATAAGTTCTTTATTATCATGATGGTTGAACTCAACTGTGCCAATAGGATCGACCTGACTACCAGGGAACTATTTGACATAGAGCTATTTAAGAAAATCGTATAGGGATACAATTGGTAAGAGTAACTACCTTTAAAATATATATATGAGAAACGACTTGACTTCCAAGAGGCTTATACATATTGTTAAAGGATTCCTTTATTCCACTATAAGAAATAAAGATTTCGTAAACTATAATGAGGGAAAATAGTTTAAAATAATTAGTGGAAATATTATTCAGATAAAAGTCCATGTCTTTATGATATATACAGATATGTTCTTATATTATTGCTTTTTCTTTTCTATATTTTAGATTTCTCAATATGACAGTGATATCACTACGTGGAATACTTGAGACCAATAAGTTGATAGGACCAAACTTTGATGATTGGTACAGAAATTTGAGAATTGTTCTCATGCATGAAAAACTTATTGATGTGATCGATAAGCCCGCCAAAGAAGTCCTAAAAGAGAATGATGATGATGGCACCAAGATTTATCAGAAATACTTGGAAGAATGTCATACTACCAAATGCATCATTCTCGCTTCTATGAATTCTGAACTACAGAGGAAACATCAGGATATAGATCCAACTACAATCATTGAACATCTTAAGAAGATGTTTGGTACACAAAGCAGGACAGCTAGGTACCAGCTATCTAAGGCTTTATTTGGATCAAAATTGACTGGAAACTCTCCAGTTGGACCCTATGTCAATCGTATGATTGATCTTATTGAAGAACTTGAGAAGTTGGGGTGCAAATTGGGCAAAGAGCTTTCTCAAGATTTGATCTTACAGTCACTCTCTGAATCCTTTTATCAATTTGCTATTAATTTTAATATGCATAAAATGGATTGTGATCTTCATGAGATGCTTAATATGCTGATTGATTATGAGAATCAACTTGCATCTAAGAAGAAGAAAGGAAGTGTCATGTTGGATGGAAACTCTTCTAAGAAGAAGGGTAAGGGTAAAAATAAACCCATAAAGAAACCTAATACGCCTAAGGGTGGTGTAACCAAACCCAAAGGCAAGACAGGCAAAAATGACCAAACCAATGCTCAATGTTTCCATTGTAAGAAGATAGGACATTGGAAGAGAAACTATCCGGAGTATCTTGCAACTCTAAATGATAAGAAACAAGGTAAGACTCAATTGAAAAATGTTTTCAAAGTTTCTTTAACTACTATTGATGTTTCATTGTGGGTATTAGATACTGGCAGTGGTTATAACATCTGTAATATGTTGCAGGGGTTCCAACTAAGTAGAAGGTTGAAGAAAGGAGAAATTAATCTACAAGTTGGAAATGGTGCAAAAGTTGCGGCCATAGCTGTAGGGTCAATTTCTTTAACAAAGCCCGCGGGCAAAGTACTTATGTTGGATGATTGTTATTACGTTCCTAAATTTGTTTCGAACATAATTTTAGCTTCTATGATAGATAAACGTGATTTTCACATAAATATAGGCAATGGTATTTGCTCAATTTATTATGGTGATAATTTCTATGTGAATGGATATCTCCAACATGATGTTTATGTCTTACCTAATATGAATGCTAATTCAATTATGCATGTTTCAAGTCTTAAGAGAAAACGAGATGATCAAGTAAATCATACATATCTTTGGCATTGTAGAATTGGTCATATTGGAGAGAAAATAATTAATAAGTTGTACAAGGAAGGGTACCTTGACAAATATGAATTTGAATCATATCCAACTTGTGAATCTTGTCTCAAAGGAAAAATGACCAAATCTCCATTTACTGGAAGTGGAGAAAGAGCTTTTGAATTATTAGGACTAATTCATACAAATGTTTGTGGGCCCATGAAAATTCAAGCTAGAGGTGGATATTCTTACTTCATCACCTTCACTAATGATATGTCAAGATATGGATTTGTGTATTTACGAAACACAATTCTGAATCTTTTGAAATGTTCAAAAGGTTTCGTAGTGAAGTTGAGAAGCAGACTGGTAAAAGTATCAAAATACTAAGGTCTGATAGATGTGGAGAATATCTTAGTAAAGATTTTACGAGATATCTCAAAGAGAATTGAATTCTCTTACAGTGGACACCTCCAGGAACACCACAACATAATGGTGTGACTGAAAGGAGAAATCGAACCTTATTAGATATGTTGAGATCTATGATGGGGTTCACTGATCTTTCAATAAATTTATGGGGATATGCTTTGGAAGCAGCAACATACTTACTTAATTGTGACGACCCGGCCCGTCATCACGCGAGTTACCGCCCCGTTTCCCCCATATTATATTTCTCTATGCTTCATTATCGGTACTTGAGGTGATCGAGTTGAATTGGATTGGTTTTAGATGGAAATGAGACACTTAGTCTCTTCAAGGAAAGCTTGTTTTGGAAAAGTCAACCGGCAATTGATTATTTAGTTAGAGGGATCGGATGTGACTTCCGGTGATTTGTTCAGCTTCGGGGGAAGATTTGTAACTTAGGAGTGTGAGCGGAATTGGTTTTGGAGGTCCGGTGTAGAATTAGGCTTGAATTGGCGAAGTTAGTATTTTGGCGAATTCCGGTTGGTAGGTGAGATTTTGATCCGGGGGTCGAAATGGAATTCTGAGAGTTGCAGTAGTTCCGTTAGGTGATGTTGGATGTGTGCGCAAAATTTGAGGTCATTCGGAAGTGTTTTGGTTGGGATTTTTTTTATCAAATACTTGTTTCGGAAGTTTTGAAGAAACTTAGGCTTAAATCCGATGAGAATTGACGATTTTAGTATTGTTTGATGTGTTTTGATGATTGGAACAAGTTCGTATGATGCTTTGGGATATATCGGTGCCTTTGGTTGAGGTCCTGGGGGCCTCGGGGTGGTTTCGGGTGGTTAAACTGAAGAAAATTAAAGTTGGAATTGCAGATCCTAGGTTGCAGCAGGTATTTATGCATCTGCGGAAAGGAGACCGCAGATGCGGTTGCGCAGAAGCAGAGAAAGCGTCGCAGGTACGGAAAAGGGGTGAGTTTGGGCAGTTCCGCAGAAGCGGAGATATTTCGCCTATGCGGGTCCGCAGAAGCGGACCAGAAGTCGCAGAAGCGGTTTAGACCTGGAGGGAGATTTCGCAGAAGCGAGAAGCTTGTGTCGCAGAAGCGACCCTTATGATTTAATGAATTTCTGCTTAAGAGGACGAGGACCGCAGAAGAGGTCACGCGAAAGCGGTCATGGGGACCGCAAAAGCGGAAACCCCTGAAGGCCAGTAGGAATTTAATGTCATATTTCATCCGCGAGGGTTATGTTATTTTCACCATTTTTGAGTGAGCTTGAGAGCTTTTGATGGGGATTTTAGAGAGTTTTGACTGGGAATTGATTGGAGGTAAGTCCTATGGCCTAGAAACATCATTTTATTGAGGAATCAACCTTTAACTCTTGGAAAAATTGGGTAAAAATTGGAAGAACTAGGGGTTGGTTTTTGAAATGAAAATTTGGGATTTGAGGGGGCATTTGGGCTCCGATTTTGATAAATTTGATATGTATGGACTCGTGGCGAGACGAGGAGTCCGGTGATGTGAATTTTGTAATTTTTCGAGAAGTGAGCTCTGAGCTCGGGTTTTGCCAACTTCGTGATTTTTGATATTTTTCGAGTATTTTCGATTGGGTTATGATTCATTAGCCTATTGTGATGTATTCCTCATGGTTTTGATCAGATTCGATGCACGAGGGGGTCGATTCGAGGGTAAAAGGCTTAGCGAGCTAGACTGTGGCCGGCCAGAGGTGAGTAATGACTTTAAATGGTGGCATGAGGGCTTGAGACCCCGGATTTGCACAACTTGGTGCTGTGTTGAGATGAGACACGCATTCAATGAAGAGCACGGGGTCATTTACTATTGGAGACCGTGACTTGGTCTAGCCGGATGATATTTTACCGTGTACTAGCTATGACTTGTTATTTTTTTAACTACGATTTGGGCTTGTTGCCATATTTGGTGCTTATTGCCGACTGTTTGAACTCTTTATGAACTATCATCACTGTTTTCCCTCACTATTTGAAATATTATTCGAACTCAGTCCATGTGATTTACACCGTTTCATGAACTCAGCAATATTTTACTCAAGCTTGGAGTTTTAACTGATATTTGAACAATTGTTTGAGCTGAGTATTATTGTTTTACTGATTCCCGAGGGGCTTTTGACTATTTTGGACTAATACAGTCCGAGGGCCATATGTGAGGGCATGACGAGTGATTGGTGAGGAGGCTTTCTGGCCTCGAGTGATTGGTGAGGAGGCTTTCAGGCCTCTAGTGATTAGTAAGGAGACTTTCAGGCCTCGAGTGATTGGTGAGGAGGCTTTCAGGCCTCGAGTGTATTATGAGTAGGCTTTTAGGCCTCGCATTGATATTGTTCAGGCTTTCAAGCCTTATTGATAGCTCTTGGGCTGAAGGAGCCCCTCCGGAGTCTGCACACCCACAGTGAGCGCGGGTACCCATATGATTAAGAGTGAGCCCGAGGGGCTGATGTTGTACTGTGTGATTGATACGGAGCCCGCGAGGCTGATACTGTACTGAGAGTTTGATATGGTGCCCGAGGGGCAGGTTCCTGAGCATTTCTTATTGATTGAGAAGAATTGTTTTTTAACTGTTTTCAAAGATATTTCTTATTGTATTTCACTGGTTTCTACTGTTTATCTGATTTTACTTCTTGAGATAGCATGATTTGTGCCCTTTTGGGAGTTTATGTTCTCAGTCATTATTTATTTTTATTACTCACTGGGTCGGAGTACTCACATTACTCCCTGCACCATGTGTGCAGATACAGGCATAGCAGAGTTCGTTCTTGAGCGCTGATTTCCTTCCAGACCAGGCGGACCCGGAGAGACGAGGTAGATGTCGACGTCCACAGCCCCATTTCTTCCTTATCATCTGTATTTCATTTATCTTCGGACTATGTTCTTAGATACAGACTTGTAGTATTTCATTTAAACTCTGTAGTAGCTTATGACTTGTGACACCCCGATTGTGGGCTGGATTTGGGATGGTATCCTTGTTACTACTATTATTCCGCATTTATGGTTATGTTATCCGTGCTTTATACTTATTCATGGTAATGATTTCTAAGGAGAAGTTGTAAATGTTATGTTGGTTGGCCTTGTCTTCACGGGAGGCGCCATCACGACCAGGTGGGGATTGGGTCGTGATAAGTTGGTATCAGATCCTAGGTTACTAGGTCTCAAGAGTCATGAGCAGGTTTAGTAGAGTCTCGTGGATCGGTATGGAGATGTCTGTATTTATCCTCGAGAGGCTGCAGAACCCTTAGGAAAACTTCACATTCTTGAAAATCTTATCGTGCGACTTTGTTGATCCGAGAACTAAACTTCTGTGTTCTATTCTCTCGCAGATGGCAAGGACCCGCGCTACAGGACGAGGCGGACGACCACCGGTACCACCTACTGAGGGCACGTGAGGCTGTGGACGTGGTCGTGGTCGTAGTCGTGGTAGAGGCAGAGCCGCGAGGGCAGCACCTGTTGTTCCACCAGTTGCCCCGGCTCAGGATCAGGCCCCAGCTGCAGACATTCCAGCAACACCGGTTCAGGCACCGGCGGTTCCCATCGTGATTTCGGGTCTCCAGGAGACCTTGGCATAGATACTATCAATTTGCACTGGCCTAGCCCAGGTAGTTTCAGCAACTACTATAGCAGCTACTTCTCGGGCAGGGGGAGGCAGTCAGACCCCCGCTGCTCGCACACCTGAGCAGGTGGTGCAGGGCTTACAGACACGAGGAGCAGCTCCAGCTCAGACGGTTGTACCAGTGCAAGATTTTGTGGTTCCAGCTATGCCAGACGATGAGCAGCGTCGTCTCGAGAGGTTCAGTAGGCTCCAGCCTCCAGTTTTCAGTGGTGCTCATGGCGAGGATGCCCAGGGATTTCTTGACAAGTGTCAGCGTATGCTTCAGACGGCAGGGATTTTGGAGTCCAGCGGGGTAGCATTCACCGCATTTCAGTTCACTGGGGCTGCCTTCACATGGTAGGAGGCATATGAGTGGCGTAGGCAGGCAGGTGCAGCGCCTTTGTCATGCTAGGAGTTCTCCACTGTCTTTTTGGAGAAGTGGGTACCACAGTCTCAGAGGAAGGAGCTGCGTAGGCAGTTCGAGTGGCTTCGACAGGGAGACATGACTGTGACCCAATATGAGGTGAGATTTTTTGAGTTAGCCCGTCATGCCTCCTGGATAGTTCCTACCGATAGAGAGAGGATCAAGAGGTTTGTAGATGGACTTAACTATCACCTTCGTGTTCTGATGACTCGAGAGAGAGAGTTCTGGGTATTTCCTTTGAGGATGCAGTTGATATTGCTCATGATATTGAGACGGCTCGCCGTCAGGACAGAAGGGAGAGGGAGGCCAAGAGGCCTCGGGGTTCTGGTAGCTTCAGTGGTGCTCCGTCTAGGGGCCAGTTCCAGTAGGGCAGAGGTCGTTCATTCAGGCCTCCTCCGTCAGCCCGCTCTGAGTATCGTGGGTCATCTTCCGGTCGGGGTCATCGGGGTTATCAGCAGATTCTGCCATATCTTAGTGCTCTTCCGGCATAGGGTTCATCGCGAGCTCCACCCGTTCAGGGTTCCTCCAGACCGAGTGCGTCAGCCAGTCACTCTGGCGTGCGGGGTTCCCTTCAGTCCTATTCTCCAGCACACGGGAGCTGTTATGAGTGTGGGGAGTTTGGGCACATGTGGAGGCAGTGTCCTCGGCTTCGTGGTAGTCAGTCTCAGTAGAGGGGTCAGCCCTCATCTTCTGGCCCATCTTCTTCAGTACCCGCCCTGCCAGCTACGGGTGAGGGTCAGGCAGCTAGGGGCTGCCCCAGAGGGGGAGGCCGATCGGGTGGGGGTCAGGCTCGATTCTATGCTCTTCAGGGCCGGTCAGATGTTATTGCTTCGGATGCTTTTATCACAGGTATTATTTCAATCTACCACAGGGATGCCTCAATTTTATTTGATCCCGGATTTACCTATTCCTATGTGTCTTCTTATTTTGCTCATCATTTGGGTACGACCCGGGGGTGTCTTGCGTTACCTGTTCATGTATCCACCTCGGTGGGAGATACTATTGTGGTAGACCATGTATATCAGTCGTGTTTATTGTCTATTGGGGGTCTAGAGACCCGAGTTGACTTGTTGTTGTTGAGCATGGTATTTTGATATTATTCTGGGCATGGATTGGTTATCTTCATGCCATGCTACTCTAGACTGTCATGCTAAGACAGTCACATTGTCCGGGTGTTCCGAGGATCGAGTGGCGTGGTATGACTGACTATGTTCCCAGCAGGGTGATATCCTTCCTAAAGGCCCAACGGATGGTTAGGAAAGGTTGTCGATCGTACTTGGATTTTGTGAGAGATGTTGGAGCTAAGACTCCTAGTCTTGATTCTATCCCCGTTGTGAGGGATTTTCCAGATATGTTTCTAGCAGACCTATCGGGCATGCCACCGGATAGGGACATTGATTTTGGTATTGATCTAGTGTCGGGCACTCAGCCCATCTCTATTCCTCCTTATCGTATGGCACCAGCAGAGTTAAAAGAATTGAAGGAGCAGCTTCAGGAACTCCTAGATAAGGGGTTTATTCGTCCTAGTGTGTCACTGTGGGGCGCATCGGTGCTATATGTGAAGAAGAAGGATGGCACAATGAGAATGTGCATTGACTATAGGCAACTGAACAAAGTGACAGTGAAGAACAAGTATCCTCTACCCCGTATTAATGATTTGTTTGACCAGCTTCAGGGGGCGAGGGTATTCTCCAAGATTGATCTCCGTTCAGGCTATCACTAGCTGAAGATTAGGGATTCTGATATTATGAAGACGGCTTTCAGGATGAGATATGGGCACTATGAGTTTCTTGTTATGTCTTTTGGGCTGACTAATGCCCCAGCCGTGTTCATGCACTTGATGAACAGTGTATTTCGACCGTATCTGGATTCATTTGTGATTGTTTTTATTGATGATATATTGGTGTACTCGCGTAGCCAGGAGGAGCACGCTCGGCACTTAAGAGTGGTATTACAGAGATTGCGGGAGGAGAAGCTTTATGCAAAGTTCTCCAAGTGTGAGTTCTGGCTTGGTTCTGTGGCTTTCCTGGGACACTTGGTGTCCAGTGATGGTATTTAGGTTGATCCGAAGAAGATAGAGGCGGTGCAGAGTTGGCCTAGACCGACCTTAGCCACAGAGATCCGTAGTTTCCTTGGGTTGGCAGGGTACTATCGCCGGTTTGTTTAGGGATTTTCTTCTATTGCATCGCCCTTGACCAAGTTGACTCAGAAGGGTGCACCATTTGTGTGGTCGGATGAGTGCGAGGAGAGCTTTCAGAAGCTCAAGACAGCTTTGACCACAGCTCCAGTGTTGGTATTGCCATCAGCTTCAGGTTCTTACACTGCGTATTGTGATGCTTCGAGATTTGGGATCGGATATGTGTTGATGCAGGAGGGTAGAGTTATTGCATATGCTTCTCGTCAGTTTAAGCCCCATGAGAAGAACTACCACGTACATGATTTGGAGTTGGCTGCTATAGTTCATGCTTTAAAGATTTGGAGGCACTACTTATATAGCGTATCTTGTGAGGTGTATACTGATCATCGCAGCTTCCAGCATCTATTCAAATAGAAGGATCTTAATTTGAGGCAACGGAGGTGGCTTGAGTAACTCAAGGACTATGATATTACCATTTTGTATCACCCGGGGAAGGCCAATGTGGTGGCCGATGCTTTGAGCCGGAAGGCGGTTAGTATGGGTAGCTTGGCATACATTCCAGTTGGGGAAAGGCCCTTTGTAGTTGATATCCAGGCTTTGGCCAATCGGATGGTGAGGTTAGACATTTCAGAGCCTAGTCGGGTGTTGGCTTGCATTGTTTCTCGGTCTTCCTTGTACGACCGCATTAGAGAGCGCCAGTATGATGATCCACACTTGCTTGTCCTTAAAGACAGGGTTCAGCATGATAATACCAGGGACGTGACTATTAATAGTGATAGCGTGTTGAGGATACGGAGCCGGATTTGTGTGCCCAATGCGGATGGGCTTCGGGAGTTGATATTAGAGGAGGCCCACAACTCGCGGTATTACATTCATCCATGTGTCGCGAAAATGTATCAGGATTTGAGATAGCACTATTGGTGGAGGAGGATGAATAAGGACATTGTGGGTTATTTGGCTCGATGTCTCAACTGTCAGCAAATTAAGTATGAGCATCAAGACCGGGTGGTGTACTTCAGCGGATGGATATTCCAGAGTGGAAATGGGAGAAGATTACTATGGACTTTGTGAGCGGTCTCCCTCGGACCTCGAGGAAGTATGATTCGATTTGGGTGATTGTGGATCAGCTGACCAAGTCCGCGCACTTCATTCCAGTGTGTACTACCTATTCTTCAAAGCGGCTGGCAGAGATTTTCATCCGGGAGATTGTTCGATTTCATGGGGTCCCAGTTTCTATCATCTCGGATAGAGGTACTCAGTTTATTTCCCAGTTTTGGAGGATGTTTTAGCGGGAGTTGGGTACTCGGGTGGAGTTGAGCACATCATTTCACCCTCAGACAGACGGGCAGTCTGAGCGCACTATTCAGATATTGAAGGACATGTTGCGTGCTTGTGTTATTGATTTTGGAGGTTCTTGGGCTGAGTTCTTGCCTCTTGCAGAGTTTGCTTACAACAACAGCTACCAGTCCAGTATTCAGATGGCACCGTATGAGGCCTTATATGGGAGACGGTGTAGATCTCCGGCTGGTTGGTTTGAGCCCGGCGAGGCTAGACTATTGGGGACAGGGTTGGTCCAGGATGCCTTAGAGAAGGTAAAAGTGATCCAGGAGAGACTTCATACCGCTCAGTCACGTCAGAAGAGTTACGCGAGGTTCGGGATGTATCTTATATGGTGGGCGAGAAGGTCTTGTTGAAGGTTTCGCCCATGAAGGGCGTTATGAGATTTGGAAAGAAAGGGAAGTTGAGTCCGCGGTTCATTGGGCCTTTTGAGATTCTTAGGAGGATTGGGGAGGTGGCCTATATGCTTGCTTTGCCACACATCTTGTCGGGGGTTCACCCGGTATTCCATATGTCTATGCTCCATAAGTATGTTGGGGACCTGTCCTATGTTTTGGACTTTAGCACAGTTCAGTTGGATGATGATTTGACATATGATGTGGAGCCAGTGGCTATTTTGGGTCGGCAGGTTCGGAAGTTGAGGTCAAAGGATATAACTTCAGTGAAGGTGCAGTGGAGAGGCCGGCCCATGGAGGAGGCTACTTGGGATACCGAGCGGGAAATGCGGAGCAGATATCCTAACTTGTTTGAGACCCTAGGTATGTTTCTTGACCCACTCGAGGACGAGCATTTGTTTTAGTTGGGGAGGATGTGATGAGTCGGCCCGTCATCACACGATTTACCGCCCTGTTTCCCCATATTATATTTCTCTATGCTTCATTATCGGTACTTGAGGTGATCGAGTTGAATTGGATTGGTTTTAGATGGAAATGAGACACTTAGTCTCTTCAAGGAAAGCTTGTTTCGGAAAAGTCAACTGGCAGTTTACTATTTACTTAGAGGGCTCGGATGTAAGTTCTGGTGATTTGTTCAACTTCGGGGGATGATTTGTGACTTAGGAGTGCGAGCGAAATTGGTTTTGGAGGTCTGGTGTAGAATTAGGCTTGAATTGGCAAAGTTAGTATTTTGGCGAATTCCGGTTGGTAGGAGAGATTTTGATCCGGGGGCCGGAATGGAATTCCGAGAGTTGCAGTAGTTCCGTTAGGTGTCTTTGGATGTGTGTGAAAAATTTGAGGTCATTCAGAGGTGTTTTTATTGGGTTTTTTATCGAATGCGTGTTTCGGAAGTTTTGAAGAAACTTAGGCTTGAATTCGATGTGAATTGACGATTTTAGTGTTGTTTGATGTGTTTTGATGATTGGAACAAGTTTGTATGATGCTTTGGGATATGTTGGTGACTTTGATTGAGGTCCCGGGGGCCTCGGGGTGGTTTCGGGTGGTTAAACGGAAGAAAATTGAAGTTGGAATTGCAGATCCTAGGTTGCAGCAGGTATTTTCGCATATGGAGAAAGGAGACCGCAGATGCGGTTGCGCAGAAGCAGAGAAAGAATCGCAGGTGTGGAAAAGGGGTGAGTTTGGGCAGTTCCGTAGAAGCGGAGATATTTTGCCTATGCGGGTCCGCAGAAGCGAACCAGAAGTCGCAGAAGCGGTTTAGACCTGGAGGGAGATTTCGCAGAAGCGAGAAGCTTGTGTCGCAGAAGTGACCCTTATGATTTAATGAATTTCCGCTTAAGCGGACGAGGACCGCAAAAGCGGTCACGCGGAAGCGATCGTGGGTACCGCAGATGCGGAAACCCCTGAAGGCCAGTAGGAATTTAATGTCATATTTCATCCGCGAGGGTTATATTATTTCCACCATTTTTGAGCGAGCTTGAGAGCTTTTGACGGGGATTTTAGAGATTTCTGACTGGGAATCGATTGGAGATAAGTCCTATGGCCTAGAAACATCATTTTATTGAGGAATCAACCTTTAACTCTTGGAAAAATTGGGTAAAAATTGGAAGAACTAAGGCTTGGTTTTTGAAAAGAAAAATTGGGATTTGAGGGGGCATTTGGGCTCCAATTTTGATAAATTTGATATGTATGGACTCGTGGCGAGATGAGGAGTCCGGTGATGTGAATTTCGTAACTTTTTGAGAAGTGGGCCCAGGGCTCGGATTTTGCCAACTTCGTGATTTTTTATATTTTTCGAGTCTTTTCAATTGGGTTATGATTTATCAGCCTATTGTGATGTATTCCTTATGGTTTTGATCAGATTCGACGCACGAGGGGGGTCGATTCGAGGGGAAAAGGCTTAGCGAGCTAGACTTTGGCCGGCTAGAGGTGAGTAATGACTTTAAATGATGTCCTGAGGGCTTGAGACCCCGGATTTGCACAACTTGGTGTTGTGTTGAGATGAGACACGCGTTCAATGACGAGCGCGGGGTCATTTACTATTGGGAACCGTGACTTGGTCCAGCCGGATGATATTTTACTGCGTACTAGCTATGACTTGTTGTTTTTTTTACTACGATTTGGGCTTGTTGCCATATTTGGTGCTTATTGCCGACTGTTTGAACTCTTAATGAACTATCATCACTATTTTCCCTCACTATTTGAAATATTATTTGAATTCAGTCCATGTGATTTACACTGTTTCATGAACTCAGCTATATTGTACTCAAACTTGGAGTTTTAACTAATATTTGAACTATTGTTTGAGCTGAGTATTATTGTTTTACTGATGCCCGAGGAGATTTTGACTATTTTGGACTGATACAGGCCGAGGGCCATATGTGAGGGCATGACAAGTGATTGGTGAGGAGGCTTTCAGGCCTCGAGTGATTGGTGAGAAGGCT
Organism: Nicotiana glauca; assembly: GCA_026770625.1. NCBI lineage: Eukaryota > Viridiplantae > Streptophyta > Magnoliopsida > Solanales > Solanaceae > Nicotiana > Nicotiana glauca. Next base: position 40,925 of record MU730514.1, read on the forward strand.
TCCAGGCCTCGAGTGATTGGTGAGGAGGCTTTCAGGCCTCGAGTGTATTATGAGCAGGATTTCAGGCCTCGCATTGATATTGTTCAGGCTTTCAAGCCTTATTGATAGCTCTTGGGCTGAAGGAGCCCTTCCGGAGTCTGCACACCCACAGTGAGCGCGGGTACCCATGTGATTGAGAGTGAGCCCGAGGGGATGATATTGTACTGTGTGATTGATACGGAGCCTGCGGGGCTGATACTGTACTGAGAGTTTAATATGGCGCCCGAGGGGCAAGTTCCTGAGCATTTCTTATTGATTGAGAAGAATTATTTTTTAACTGTTTTCAAAGATATTTCTTACTGTATTTCACTGGTTTCTACTATTTATCTGATTTTACTTTTTGAGATAGCATGATTTGTGCCTTTTTGGGAGTTTATGTTCTCAGTCATTATTTATTTTTATTACAAACAGGGACAGAGTACTCACATTACTCCCTGCACCATATGTGCAGATACAGGCATAGCAGAGTTCGTTCCTGAGCGTTGATTTCCTTCCAGACCAGGATGACCCGGAGAGACGAGGTAGTTGTCGACGTCTACAGCCCCGTTTCTTCCTTATCATCTGTATTTCATTTATCTTCGGACTATGTTCTTAGATACAGACTTGTAGTATTTCATTTAAGCTCTGTAGTAGCTCATGATGTGTGACATCCCGATTGCGGGCTGGATTTGGGATGGTATCCTTGTTATTACTGTTATTCCGCATTTATGGTATATTATCAGTGCTTTAGACTTATTCATGGTAATGATTGCTAAGGAGAAGATGTTAATGCTATGTTGGTTGGCCTTGTTTTCACGAGAGGCGCCATCACGACCAGGTGGGGATTGGGTCATGACATTAATAAAGTTCCCACTAAGTCAGTCTCTACAACACCATATGAGACATGGAAAGGATGTAAGCCTAACCTTACACATATTAAAGTTTGGGGTTGTCAAGTTTATATTAAGAGAATGCAATCTGATAAACTTGACTCAAGATATGATAAATGTAGTTTCATTGGATATCCCAAAGAAATAATGGGATATTATTTCTATCACCCTTCTGACCATAAAGTGTTTGTGGCCAGAGGAGCAACTTTTTTGGAAAGGGAATTTCTTTTAGAAGGAAATTATGATGGAGGAATAGAATTTAATGAAGTTCAAGAAACTAATGAATCAACACAATATAAAGATCATGAGACACAAGTTGAAGAACCTTTATTGGATGTTTTGAAGTTGCCATCTTCAACGGGTGAAGTTCAAGAACTAAATGAAGTTCAAGAACAGGTTAATGAACCAGTTCCAAACCAAATTGAACAACAATCAAATCCAACACAGGATGAACAGGTTGTACAAGTACCTCTTAGAAGGTCTACACGAGAGCGTCATGTACCAACTAGATTAAATTTATTGGTACAAGGTGATATATCAAATGAGGTTGATCATAATGATGATGACCCTAAGACCTATGAAGAGGCTATACAAAGTTTTGATTATGAGAAATGGCAAAGGGCCATGGAATCCGAAATGGAATCCATGAAGGAAAATAAAGTATAGACTTTAGTTGAACCTTCAAAGGATATAAAACCTATAGGTTGTAAATGGACTTTTAAGAAAATGATTGGAGCAGATGGAAAGGTGGAGACCTACAAAGCCCGTCTTGTTGCTAAAGGATATTGACAGAAAGAAGGAGTCGACTATGACGGAACTTTCTCTCCCGTGGCAATGCTCAAAACAATTTGGATTTTGCTTGCTATAGCAGCATACTATGATTATGAAATATGGCAAATGGATGTGAAAACAGCTTTCCTTAATGGTGAGCTAGAAGAGGATGTGTACATGACACAACCTGAAGGTTTCACATCTTCGTCTGATCATAATAAAATTTGCAAGCTACAAAGATCCATTTATGGACTAAAGCAAGCTTCTCGAAGTTGGAATATTCGCTTTAACAAGACAATTGAAAAGTTCAATTTTGTTAGATGCGAAGAAGAACCTTGTGTGTACAAAAAGGTTAGTGGGAGCACAATTATATTCTTAGTATTGTATGTTGATGATATATTGCTCATAGGGAATGACATACCGTCATTGCAAAGTACCAAAATTTGGCTATCTGAATAGTTCTCCATGAAAGACTTGGGAGAAGCAACTTATATATTAGGAATAAATATCTATAAAGATAGATCTAGGAAGCTGCTTGGACTTTCCCAGTCTTTGTACATTGATACCATCTTAAAGAAGTATAATAAGGATAATTCCAAAAGAGGCTATCTACCGATAGGCACTGGAATTACTCTCAGTAGGTAGGATTGTCCTAAAACACCTGAAGAGAGAGAACGCATGAGTAGGATCCCATACGCTAGTGCAGTGGGAGCTATCATGTATACCATGACATGTACACGTCCTGATGTGGCTTATGCACTTGAAGTGACTCGCCGTTATCAGGAAAATCCTGGCGAGGAACATTGGAAGGTGGTGAAGACCATTCTTAAGTACTTAAGAAGGACTAAAGACCAATTCCTCATCTATGGAGATTCTGAGTTGAAACTTGAAGGTTATACTGATGCAAGTTTCTCTTCAGATAGAGATGATAGCAAATCTATTTCTGGTTATGTATTCACCTTAAACGGTGGTGCAGTGAGTTGGAAAAGTTCCAAACAAGCTACAGTAGCTGATTCAGTAACTGAAGCAGAATATATAACAGCTAGTGCGGATGCTACGGAAGCTGTATGGATGAAAAAGTTCTTAACTGAACTTGGTATGGTTCCTTCAATAGAAGGTGTGGTTCCACTATTGTGTGACAATACTGGAGCCATTGCTCAAGCAAAAGAACCAAGATCACACCAAAAGTCCAAA
>MU730518.1:15463-39442 GCA_026770625.1 Nicotiana glauca
CCGGATTTCTGGTTTGCGGACTGTTAATAGAGTCAAACCCTTCCTCGATTCGGGATTCAAACCGGTCACTTGGGACACTATAAATCTCCCAAGTGGCGACTCTGAATCTCTTAATAAACGAATCCCATTTCGATTGTCCTTTAATTGGAAAAACTCCTTTTATTATACCCTTCACGGAGTGTAATATAGTAAAAAAGGAGGTGTGACAGGTCAAATTTCTCAAAAATCTTCAAATTTCTATCTTTAGCCAAATGGCTCCAAAATGACCTACGGACCTCCGAATTCATTTTCGATCACGCCCCCAACTCCAGAACCACCATACGGAGCTATTTACAGTCTCAGAATCCCAAACGGACATCGATAATACTGAAATGCACTTCAAGCCAAACTTATGAAATTTCTTTTAAGATGCTAACTTCCACAATAGGCGCCAAAACGCTCCCGGGTCATTCAAAACCTGATCCGGGCATACACCCAAGTCCAAGATCATCATACGAACCTTCTAGAACCTTCATATCCTAATTCCCAGGTCGTTTACTCAAAATTCCAATCCTAGATCATTCTTTCAACTTTAAGCTTCCGAAATAAGAATTCTCTTTCCAAATCAACTCTGTACTTTCCGAAATTCAATTCCGACCACGCGTACAAGTCATAACACCTGAAATGAAGCTTCTCATGGCCTCAGACTGCTGAACGACGTGCTAGGGCTCAAAATGACCGGTCGGGTCGTTAAAATCTTTCCCACTTAAACATACGTTCGTCCTCCAACGTGTTGGGAACTATACTGAAGTAGTCTGAAATCACTGTTTAACTTCTCATGCACCTTCCCGTGCCACCACGACTTAGTTGAGCACATCAGCTTGATCAATCCTGAAGATATTCCCTTTTGTTCAAGCAAGTAAGCCTTAGAGCCCATTTCCAACATCCGGGATTCTATGCCCGACCTGTTCCCACCATAAGATCACCAAATTAATCACTACACGCTATACCCAAACATGACTGCATAACTCTTCTGAATTCACACCTTGCATCACTTTACTCACCGAACCACAATACATTTTCTGATCAACTTAGTCAAAATTCTACTAATCCGATGCTCCCATTGCACCAGGTCTCACTCTAACCTTTACAATAGCGCCACGATGAAAGAGATGTGCCGAAATTCATAATCAACTACCGAGTTAACCAATCATTGAGTCATACTTCTAACGAGAAACATTCCCACATTCTGAACCAAATAATGATCTCTGCTCCCTAATATACTTCATATAATCAGATTGCACTGATCCTAAATCCAATAATCTCGTCTCACCCAGTAAGAACTGCTCCGGCTATAAGCCACCCCAGATATAATCAACAGTCTCATATGATGCCACAATGTGCCAACAAGCCACCAAGTTCGAACGCGATACGAAAGGAAGACAAACCCTGGAAGGAATTACCTAACTCACGCAGTAATACGAACTTTCCTTAGAAAACAGGAAGCAAGGCACACAAAATAGTCTATGGAAAACTATATTCAACATCACACTATTGCGGCGCGCAACCCGATCCAAATAACATAGATCTCGCATAAGGAGATTGCACATCGATCTACATTCGCTCATTACAACAAAATACCGAATATCGATCATAAGCATGCTAAATGCATAATAACATCCCTGAGGGAACATATAGGGCCGTGAGCTACAAAACTCAAGCACAACTGAGGTGCGATATACTATCTTAATCTAAAGAGCCATCTTGCTCACAATACATCATTTCTACGTGGATCCTCAACACATGAGCAATTCTCAAGCCATCTCACAACTCACACAGCGCAATGCATCACTACATGAAATATCTGGCAACGAAATAACACCTTGAATACTCCATAAGAAGCGCATTACTGAAATGAACACAACTGGCCTGACATAGGTCCCATTCATATTTAAACCCATCCACCTACCTCAAGTCGATCTTAATCATATCAAACTAAGCCGATAACTTTTCAAAGGTCCATACTAATTTCCCTCTTCTCATAACACACAAGGACAACCATCATAACCGGAGTACTCATCCACAGTCCACAACTCAGTAACAGAGTGCCCTCCATGAACATATCATCACCTTATCGACATCATTACAAATCTTCATACTTGGTTTAATTTCTTAAATCAATCAAGTGACTACATGCCACACTTATACGATCTTCCTGTGGGACTCGCTCCCACAAACTTCCAAAACACATAGCAGATCCACACATCCAAACCACCGGCCGCACTAACACTAAAAATTGATCAAGAATCCCTAACCAGGATGCAAAGCCTTTTTCACAAAACACCGATCTCAGGTGATGCTGATGACAATACCACTTACTTTAAACATCGAAACTCCTTCCGTGCTCATCCGAGCTCGTGACATCCTTTTCAGCATCGAACTACAACCTTGATTTTTCACTTTGAATCCCATACTGGTCACTGCACCCAACATGCCAATGCACGATAGAGCATGACCCTTATCATAATCCGAAACTGCTAATAGGTCAACACTTCATCACATAAAAGCTTTTCACTGAACTCACTTCAGGAGAAACATAACAACACACAGGTAAATTCTTATAACCATGAAAATACACAATTCTCTAAGTAGTGGTCTAAGGCACCATAGCCTTTCCGGAATCCACTTCCACATAACAAGCCATAACAGTAGAATGCTTCAGAATAGTATCAATCACGGCGGCTGACAAGACTCATACGCACCGCCACAGATTACTTGCATAACTTAATCACGCTGAAAGAGCTGATCTCTACCATCAACATGCCAACTAAATTATGGATAACCAATCTATCTTCTTTCGATTCACCCCGATTGTCTTAGAAATAATACTAGTTCCATCCAACACATAACATACTCCATCTGCACTCATCTCGAGTGACCTTGAATCACGAGACCATGCTGTCTCAAATCCCACGAACTGTGTCATATCTCTTAAATGATATACCACAAGTTAAAATATCATAGAACGTTCTGGGCACCTTCTCATAAGCTGCTACAAAGCTTGATCCTTAACGGTACTTATAGGTTCGAAATCATTAGGTACCACACTTTATCTTTTGAATTTCACTAGGACCGCTGTTGAGAACCACCTGCTCTGACTTGGCCCCGAATATAATCAATTCCATAAATCTTCTAGCACGTGGATGCCCCATTGGTGAAGCACCTGGCAGAATCACTTCCCTGGGATCCCGCATCTTTACAAATCACAATCCTGAATCCTTCCCCAAGTTTGAACATGGGCCAATAAGGCCGACGATAGCCCACTTTTAATAATTCCCTTGCTCAGATTACCACTTATGGTCCTTTCCTGTAGCTGAAATAGCCCATCGGTATGCTAATAGCCAAAAATCTCGCAAGTAATTAACCGTGCAACCCAATCATAAATGGTGGGACTCTCCCACTTATCATGAAGCCATTATTTCACAAATCTAGAATTCACCCGTCCCCTTTATCTCTTATTGACATAACCTTGCGCGATCAATCGCCAAGGTTCTCGAAACCTCTCTGTAAAACCACCTTCTTATATTCTGACTCATCAAACACATTTGCACAACTGATTTCTTTACTATATAATCAATGTGATTCTTTGCAAAAGCCACACCAACCACGCAACCGCTAACCTGCTCACTTGGGTAACCTACCTATAAAAGCTCTACCCGGCCTCTTCCAACGCCGCTACACGGGGCACAATCACTTCGACATCAATAACCCATTCTGAGTCTGAGCTCACTCTCCAACTGTACAGGTCCATTTACCCCTCGTGGACATCATTTAAATGTGCGACAAAATCCTCCCAATTCAAAGTCATGCTACATCCTTCTTCATTTAAGCGGCTCCTTTTCGTTATATTAAATTTCCGGCCGCACAAGAACCCCTACTTCAAATTAGATCCGTAGATCCCAATATCCAGGCACCAATATTCCCAAATTGCTTCAAACTCTCCTTAAGACATATAGTCATCCTACCCCCAAGCCCCTACGCAACTCCGACACTCTCCCAGTCTGGGCAAACTCAGTTTCTTAATCAACTGCTCGACCTACGCTTCTTGTACCTGGCCCTTTAGAAGTTTAAAACTCCACCTGGCACTTCCCACATGCCTTGCTCATCTTTTGCTGCTCAGTTGTTGCCTTAATAAAATTATCTTCATAACACTTGAATCCACAAATTGCTACTAACTTTAAACCCTTTCGAAGGTCATCTTTCTCAAGCTGCCAATACTATAACTGCCGATTCAACCCTGAACCACCTTGCTTCGCGATGTCTAACCATCGCTTCTTCAATACCGACCTGTAATATCCTGCTCCAGAGGTGAATTATAGAAAATCATTACACCGACGAATCTAGTACATCCAACAAGGACAGCAACACCTCACCGTATAAGAAAACTCCACTATTCTTGCAAATACCAAGTCTCATTACTTCCACCAGTCCACATCCTACCATCCTTAGTTCGATTGCCTTTTCCCCTACCGGGAACAAAATACTGAATCTCTTGATTATGCCCTGAGTAAACCTCCCTTCTAGTCATTCACTGCCCCGACACATGGGCAACATCCCACCATCATATCACTACTGCAGAATAGTCATTCATAAGCACCGTGGTAACTTGTGTCTAGCCTCAAAGCCCTCAGAAGTATCTCTACTGGGCTGAAATAATAAAATGTTCTTCCATAAAGCGATGATAATAATTCGATCAGCTATACCAGGAGAAATAACCCGTATCACATCTGTAGTGCTATTAAAATTCTTCCACTCTCGATTTATAACAAGCGCTTCGCGTCGCGTAGGATTGAGTAGGAAGGAACAAAGGCACAAGCCTCACAGGAATCAAATCGCACGATAAGGAATCAAGAAGGGAAGTACTCCTAATAGTCCTGCAGCCTCCCGAGGATAAGTATAGAAGTCTCCGTACCGATCCGCGAGACTCTACTAGACTTGCTCAAGACTCGTGAGACCCTAAGAACCTAGTGCTCTGATACCGTGTTGTCACGACCTAAAATCCACTAAGGGTCGTGGTGGTGCCGGACACTGCTGTCAGGCAAGCCAACCAAATTACTTAATCACAATCTCATTTTAATACTTTTGAAATCTAGGATCTTCCTTCAAATTTAGCAATTTAAAGAATATAGTCTCAAATAAATTTTAATTGATAAGTAGTTAATACAATACTTCAAATCATCCCAGAACCCGATGTCACAAGTGCATGAGCATCTACTGACAAGAAAATAAAATATAACATCCGTCCGGAATACAGTGGACATAAAGTAAATACAGTACACTGGAAGGGACTGCTCTAGCTGCGGCCGTCTCAAATGATGCAGCTCACCTGGTCCCAGAATCATCCGCACTGCTACGCCCAGTAGGCCACTAGGGTTACATATACCTGTGCAACAAAAATGCACAGAAGTGTAGTATGAATACGTAAACAATGTGTACTCAATGAGTATCCCGCCTAATCTCAAATGAGTAGAGACAAGATGGTCAACTTTGACACTCACTAATGGTCCAGTAATGCTTTATCCTTAATATATTAATCTGTGGATTTTTATAAACATGATTTTAATCCAAATAAAGGAAACAAGTAAACATATGGTTCTTTTATAGGAAATTTCCAAAATTCCTTTACATTAATAACAAATTAATCTTGAGCCAGGATGAGGCAATAATAACTTTAATAAATTGAAGGCAACAATACAAGCATGCGAAAATCATGCCGAGGCAATGGCCCGATCCAACAGAAATAAATGTGCACTTGCCGAGGGTCGACGGCGCGCTTATAGATGCATCTATTTAATCTACCGAGGCTTTCGTCCCGCTCCATAAATAAACACATACCCTGCTCGTGAATCATGCATGTGACGTAGGTACACATAAGGAATATATGCTCAATCAATCAATTAAGAACTTATAGGGGAACATTTATTCAGATAAAACCAAATTCTACTTTAACAATTTTTAATAAATGAAGCTTAATCCTTTTTAAAAATTCATTTGCTAATTTAATGTGATTCAAGCAATTCAAGCTATCAATGGGTTCATAAATAATCCAAGTATAACATGTTTTTGGGTCCTAGACTACCCGGACAATAGCATAATAGTAGCTATGCATGGACTCTCGTCACCTCGTGCGTGCGTAGCCCCCACAAGTAGGAGCACATAACCAATTTGACTCACCTATGGGGACAATTCCCCCTCACAAGGTTAGAAAGGAGACTCACCTTGCTCCGAAGACTCATAACCAACATTCTACATTCCTTCGAAGACTTTCACCAACGCACAATGCTCCAAAACTAGCCAATGATTATACAAATCCATTAATATGTGCTCAATTAAACTTTACAACCCAATTTGTAACAATTCCTAACTCCGAACGAAAAGTTGACAAAAATGCCCTTGGGCCCACGTGCCCGGAATCCGAAATTTCTCGAAGATAAAATTTACCTATGAACTCACGAACTTAAATATATGATTTTCTCTTACTTCCATACTCAAGATCGTGATCAAAGTTCAAGAACACTAATTTTCTAGGTCTTCCCTCAAACCCCAAGTTTTTCTACAATTTTCATGCCCAAATCCATGTATAAACCTTGTATTTAACTCAAAGCTAGCATAAATTACTTACCTCATAACAAGTGATGAAAATGGCGCGTCAAAGCTGTTCCCCATTGACTCAAATGGAAGAAAAATGGGGTTGAAATGAACTCAACCCCAAATTTTAAAGACCTCACTGCTCCAGACATTTCTTCTTCTGCGGAATTATTTTCGCTTATGCGGTCATAATGTCGCTTTTGCGGCTCCTTCCCAAGCCGCCCAGCTTTTGCTTCTGCGCTTCCTTTTCCACAGGTGCGGTCCCGCATCTATGGTCCCATCCTTCCTCACCAAAATCTGTATCTGCGGTTTTCCAGGCCGCTTCTGTGGCTCTGCACCTGCGGCCAAAACTTTGCAGGTGCGGAAATACTAGATACCAACTGCTTCTACTTTTCTTCAACTCTAAAATCGATCCGTTAACCACCCGGAATCCACCCGAGGCCCCCGGGACTTCAACCAAACCTACCAACCAATCCCAAAACATGTTATGTACTTGATCGAGGCCTCAAATCATATCAAACAACGCTAAAACCATAAATTACACCCCGATTCAAGCTTTATGAACTTTGAACTTTCCAACTTCTACTTCCGATGTTTAAACCTATCAAATCTTGTCCGATTGATCTCAAATTTTGCACACAAGTCGTATTTGACATTATGGACCTACTCCAACTTTCGAAATCAGATTCCGACCTCGATATCAAAAAGTTCACTTCCGGTCAAACCTCTCAAAAACCTTCAAATTTCTATCTTTAGCCAAATGGATCCAAAATGACCTACGGACCTCCGAATTCACTTTCGATCGCGCCCCCAACTCCATAATCACCATGCGGAGCAATTCACAATCTCGGAGTCCCAAACGGACATCGATAATACTGAAATGTACTTCAAGCCAAACATATGAAATTTCTTCTAAAATGCTAACTTCCACAATAGGCGCCAAAAGGCTCCCGGGTCATTCAAAACCCGATCCAGGCATACGCCCAAGTCCAAAATCATCATACGAACCTGCTAAAACCTTCAGATCCTGATTCCAAGGTCGTTTACTTAAAATTCCAATCCTAGATTATTGTTTCAACTTTAAGCTTCCAAAATAAGAATTCTCTTTCCAAATCAACTCTAGACTTTCTGAAATTCAATTCCGAACACGCGTACAAGTCATAACACCTGAAATGACGCGCTAGGGCTCAAAATGACTAGTCGGGTCGTTACACTTATATATGCATACATACATACATACATACATACATATATATATATATATATATATATGAAAGTATTTTGTATATGAAAAATACATAGGGAAAAATTGGTTATCAACATGTAAGTCTAAATAATTCTGTGAATCATTAATATTTATAATGCGATGCATATGAATATAAATTTCATACCATACATAGGTATATGTGTACATAACATCATCAAGCCTATGAGGGCATCCCATCATATCATCTCGGTCACTGTGGGGCAAAATCATCAACGTATACCAACTGATCAGGCGGTGGTGCATATATAATGCTGTAACCTTTTTTCATATCCCATATACATTTAATATACATATATACGCGTATATAATTCCATCTGGTCATGGGAAATATAAAAAATATAATGCATGAGAAGTACGTCAATAAAATCTCTTAGAATGTCATAAGATCATTATGCATTTGACTAATATCTTGAAATAAACATTATCAACTTATGTATTTTTTGAGAACTATGAACGGATGATAGAATAATAGGACACATGGGTAATCAAGAACATATGCATCTCTAATATTTCTATGAATAGAGTAATTTATGGAAGTTGTGCATTTGCTCATTTTGTTGTATCGTATGGATCGTGCCAAAAGGAAAGAATGGATAGCCTTAACATACCTGAGCCAATTCTCTTGATAATACTTCCAACACACGTCAATTACAACAATATGTAACAGCATACCGAAGTAGGAAAAAATCCGTATGATATTCTTGAGAAAAATTGGGTATCAATAGCTGCCCCTCTTTACCCCGGAAAGATGAAAGAGTTGTCGGGTAAAGATATGATGGCCAATTTGACCGAACAAAATGGTTTGAAGAGTTTGACCGTGCTCTAGTCCTGAGCTACCTACATATCCTTGGTCTTATAGGAATCAGGCCATATGTAGTTCAGGATCCATCAGTGGAATATGCCGCTGGAGATTTTCAAAAAATGGACGTGATATTCAGGTGGGGAAGGATGGTCAAAGTCTAGCAGGCTACGGGAACTGGAGCGGGATTGCTCCTGCTGAGACGACTGTTGCTAGCTGATGTACCTTCAAATGAGCAACACGAACATATATTGTGCATAAATTTAAATGTGATGCAAGTTCCCGTTGGACCATGAATACTGTCTTTGGATGGTTAAGATGACATCCTTAGACCATGACGTCCTGGGCCATGAAGCGTATAACAAAGGATTCGCATGCTATAAAATGATGTTCTCGAGCTATAAGAATGACGCCTCCGAACCATGATGCCTTTGAATAATGATATGCAAAAGATAAAAGTGGGGTCCTCAGGCCATGGCATGGCGTTCTCAGGCTATGAAAATGGTGCCTCCGAACAATGATGCCTTTGGACAATTTGGCGATTTTTAAGCCCATGAGATGCAAAAGGTGGCGATATTTCAGCCGATGTAGGAATGTAAATGAAGGTGGCGATCTTTCAGCCATGCATGGATTGTAAATAAAGGTGGAGATATTTTTGCTGATGCAGGAATGTAAATGAAGGTGGCGATATTTTAGCCATGCAGGGATTGTAAATAAAGGTGGCGATATTTCAGCCGATGCAGGAATGTAAATGAAGGTGGCGATATTTCAGCCATGTAGGGATTGTAAATAAAGGTGGCGATATTTCAGCCAATGTAGGAATGTAAATGAAGGTGGCGGTATTTCAGCCATGCAAGAAAATAAAGTGGCAATATTTCAGCCACGTAGGAATGTAAATAAAGGTGGCGATATTTTAGCTATGCAGGAAAATAATATGGCGATATTTTAGCCATGCAGGATGGAGGCAGAGCTTAACCTCGAAAGGCAGAAAGGTAGCCTTATGCAATATAGAAAAGTGCAGGATGGAGGTAGAGCTTAACCTCGGAAGGCAGAAAGGTAGCCTTATACAATGCAGAGAAATGCAGATGGAGACAGAGCTTAGTCTCGAAAGGCGGAAAGGTAGCCTTATGCAATGCAGAGAAATGCAGGATGAAGGTAGAGTTTAACCTCAGAAGACAGAATGGTAGCCTTATGCAATGCAGAGAAATGCAGGATGGAGGTAGAGCTTAACCTCGGAAGGCAGAATAGTAGCCTTATGCAATGCAAAGAAATTCAGATGGAGGTAGAGCTTAACCTCAGAAGACAGAATAGTAGCCTTATGCAATGCAGAAAAGTAGAAGGCGAATAGTAGTAAAATCTCTTAGCTGATAGCTTGTTAGCTGATTGCGATATTGTGGCTGCTGGGGATATCGTGTGCGAATAGAAATTGTAGATAGGTGATAATTCTGCAAGTTGTATTCCAGAGAAGTGTGAGTGTATAGATATATCTGATGATTTTACGACTTGGGTGCCTATATCCAAAGAAAAATCGTGAGTTTTGTAGAGGGGGGAGGTTAGTTCGTATCCCCGTGGACTTCGCTTGTCCTGCTTGGCTCTGTTTTTAGTAATGTTGTGCGTATCCTTGGGGTAGCGTTACTAAACAAAGCAATTTTGATAATAGACATGCATGATTTAGTAAAAATATAACATAAATACATAATTGAGGATAGTTTTCTTAAGGGAACTGACGACTGTGACGCGGTTCAGGACATTGCAACCTCCCTTGCTCCGGAATTTTGAGGGTCCTCCTCAAAATTCTGCCCCAGTTTACCAGGTTGATACTTCCGAAGGCTGCGTGTCATAAATGGCTAAAATCAACTTCAAAATTTTGAGGGTCCTCCTCAAAATTCTGCCCCAGTTTCCAATAGCGGGGGGAATGAAAATTTTATTGAATTGTGACCGAACCCATAGGGCTGCCTACGTATCCCCTCTTAAACATGAATCAGGTCGGGCATAGTTCAAATTACATCATAAAGGAAATCATAAATGGTTACACATAGTATCGCTTTACTGCATCTGGATTGATCGTCTTCGGCCAAACTTCTTCGTCCATTTCTGCAAGTATGAGGGCTCCTCTTGTTAGAACCCGGTAAACCATGTATGGAACCTTCCAGTTGGGAGAGAACTTCCCTTTGGCCTCATCCTGATGTGGGAAAATCTTCTTTAACACTAGCTGCCCCGGTGTAAACTGTCTCAGCTTGACTCTTTTGTTGAAGGCTCTGGACATTCTGTTCTAATAAAGTTGACCATGGCAAACTGCATTCATTCTTTTCCCATCTATAAGAGCTAACTGCTCGTAGCGACTCTTTACCCATTCCACATTGTTGAGATCTGCTTCTTGTATGATCCTCAATGAAGGAATTTCTACTTCGGTTGGAATGACCGCTTATGTACCATAAACAAGCATATAGGGGGTTGCCCCGGTTGATGTGTGGACTGTAGTGCGGTACCCCAATAAAGCAAATGATAGCTTCTCGTGCCACTGTCTATGTTTTTCTATCATTTTCCATAGTATCTTCTTGATATTCTTATTGGCAGCCTCAACAGCTCCGTTCATCTGAGGTCTATAGGCTGTAGAATATTGTGTTTGATCTTGAAGGTTTCACACATGGCTTTCATCAAGTCACTGTTGAGGTTGGAGCCATTATCGGTGATGATCGATTCTGGAATCCTGAATCGATAAACAATACGGTCGCGGACAAAGTCTGCCACAACTTTCTTACTCATTGCTTTGTATGATACTGTTTCAACCCATTTGGTGAAATAATCGATTTCCACTAGAATGAACCTGTGCCCTTTTGATGCGGCAGGCTCGATAGGTCTGATGACATCCATTCCTCAGGCGGAGAAAGGCCATGGCTAGCTTGTTGAAGTAAGCTCATTTGGAGGCACATTTATCATGTCTGCATGTATCTGACAGTGATGGCACTTTTGGGCATACTGGATGCAGTCCGTTTCCATAGTCATCCAAAAATAACCGACCCGGAGTATCTTCTTGGCTAAGATAAAACCGTTCATATGTGGGCCGCAAGTCCTAGCATGGATTTCTTCTAGCAATTTAGATGCTTCCTTTACGTTGACACACCTTAGTAATCCCAAATCAAGAGTCCTCTTGTACAGGATTCCTCCGCTGTGAAAGAAATTGTTAGATAACCTCCGAAGTGTGCACTTTTGAGTGGGATTTGCAAGCTCTGGTTATTCTCCTTTTGCTAAGTATTCCTTGATATCGTGAAACCAGGGTTTTCCATCCACTTCTTCCTTGACATAAGCACAGTAAGCTGGTTGATCATGAATCTTCACCGGAATGGGATCTATGAAGTTCTTATCTGGATGCTGAATCATGGATGATAGGGTAGCCAATGCATTGGCAAACCCATTCTGGGCTCTGTGAACATGCTGAAACTCTGTCTTTGTGAACCTCTTCCTCAACTCCTGTACATGATGCAAATACGGGAGTATCTTGGAGTTCTTAGTTGCCCATTCTTCTCGAACCTGATGTATAAGCAATTCTGAATCCCCGATTACTAGCAACTCTTAAATGTTCATGTCAATGGCCATCTGGAGTCCCAGGATGCAGGCTTCGTACTCGGCCATGTTGTTGGTGCACGGGAATCTGAGTTTTGCAAACACCGGATAATGCTGGCCAGTTTCTGATATTAGGACTGCTCCTATGCCAACTCCTTTGAAATTCGCTGCTTCGTCGAAAAACATTCTCCAACCATCATAGGATTCTGCAATGTCTTCTCCTATGAAGGATACCTCCTCGTCGGGAAAATATGTTTTTAGGGGTTCGTATTCTCCGTCCACGGGATTTTCAGCAAGATTATCCACCAATGCCTGTCCCTTGATTGCTTTCTGAGTCACATAGATAATGTCAAATTCACTTAATAGGATCTGCCACTTGACCATCTTGCCAGTGGGCATGGGCTTTTGAAAGATGTACTTCAACGGATCCATTCTTGATATGAGATATGTAGTATAGGCACAGAAATAGTGCCTCAGCTTCTGGGCTACCCAAGTCAAAGCACAACAGGTGCATTCCAACAGAGAAAATTGGGCCTCGTACGGGGTCAACTTCTTGATGAGATAATAGATGGCTTGCTCCTTCCTTCCCGTTTTATCATGCTGCCCTAGAAAACAATCGAATGCTCCATCCAATACTTCAAGGTAGAGCAATAGAGGTCTGCCCCGCTCGGGCGGGACCAATACTGGTGGTCTTGACAGGTACTCCTTGATTCTGTCGAAGGCTTTTTGGCATTCGTCGGTCCATTTGGTAGCGGCGTCCTTCTTCAACATCTTAAAGATTGGCTCACAAATAACAGTAGATTGTGTTATGAACCGGCTGATGTAATTAAGTCTTCCCAAGAAACACATTACTTCTTTCATGTTCTTTGGCAGTGGCAATTTTTGAATGGCTTTAACCTTTGATGGATCCAGTTCTATTCCTCGTCGACTTACAATGAACCCCAGTAGCTTTCTGGCAGGAACCCCGAATGCACATTTTGCGGGATTCAACTTCAAGTTGTACCTTCTCAGTCTGTTGAAGAACTTCCTCAAATCTTCCATGTGATCCGTGGCTTTCTTGGATTTGATTTTAACATCATCTACATACACCTCGATCTCCTTGTGTATAATATCATTAAAAATGGTATTGATGGCCCTCATGTAGGTGGCCCCAACATTCTTTGACCCAAACGACATCATTTTGTAACAATACATTCCCCATGGCGTAATGAAAGCCGTTTTCTCAGCGTCTTCCTCATCCATCCATATCTGATGATACCCTGCAAAACAATCAACAAACGACTTTAGCTCATGCTTGGCGTAGTTGTCAATGAAATCATCCTTTGGACTGGCCCGATTGAGATCCCGGTAGTCGATATAGACTCTGAACTTTCCATCCTTCTTCGGTACTGGCACAATGTTGGCTAACCATGTTGGATATTCTACTACTCTGAGAACCTTAGCTTTTACTTTCTTAGTGACTTCTTCCTTGATTTTTAGACTCATGTCAGGTTTGAACTTTCTGAGCTTCTGTTTCACTGGTGGACATGTCGGATCAGTTGGCAGCTTGTGTGCCACAATAGATGTACTCAGACCAGTAATATCATCATACGACCAGGCGAATATGTCCTCGTATTCATTTAGAAATTCTGTGTACTCTTCCTTTTTTGGTGTTTACAAATGAATACTGACACGCGTTTCTTTGACATTTTCAGCATCTCCCAGGATAACAATATCAGTTTCGTCTAGGTTGGACTTGGGTCTATTCTCAAAATCCTCAACCTCTTTGACAACATCTTCTGGTATATCATCTTCTTCTTAATCTATGTCCGTTTGCAGTTGTCTCGTTGTATGTCACAGTCATCGATTCATCAAGATAAGTAAT
Source organism: Nicotiana glauca (assembly GCA_026770625.1). Lineage (NCBI taxonomy): Eukaryota > Viridiplantae > Streptophyta > Magnoliopsida > Solanales > Solanaceae > Nicotiana > Nicotiana glauca. Next base: position 29,585 of record MU730518.1, read on the forward strand.
AGTAATGCTATGTAAGTAAAGTAGACGAAAGAAAGTAATAAGAGTAAGATTTATAAGAAAATGAAGTGCTTTAATAAATTTCATAACTGTTTTAAACATTGGAGCTCTTATTTTCAAATTAAAAATGCGGAAAGAAAGCCAACTAGTAAAAGATGGTGCTTTGTTCAGCCTTGCTACCCCGAAGCTTTCCAGGCTCTGGTAGTTCTGACTGTCCAATTGTTGAGGCGTGCTCCTCGGATCACGGCTTGTATAAAAGGTCCTTCCTCCCCCTCCTCCTCGAAGATGACACAACAGTCCATGTCTTCCAGAAATAAATTCTTCATCGCTACCAGTGCTTCTTCTTCTTCCAACCCATATATAATATCGGCTGGCTGGAAAGTCTGCTCCAAGTAAGGTATTGGATGATCCAGTGGATAATAAGGTCCGCACCATGGTGGCAACCATTCATTGAACTCTTTCAATTTTGTTGTTCCACCATTTATCCTTATAAACGACGTTAACTCGCTCAATGTTGTGGTAGGTTTCTCTGCTTATCTTCCTTCTTCCTCCGATCACTGGGATAGTCTGGTGACTGTTGCTACCATCGCCATGAATAATTACCTCTTGGTGATTCCACTCAAACTTCACTACCTGATGTAGGGTTGATGCTACAGCTCCATCGGCATGAATCCAAGGCCGTCCCAACAGCAAGTCAATTACTTGAAAGTTAACATCGAACCAAGTAGGACCCATTTGTAAACATAGGCTAATCTCCCCAATAGTGGACCTTTGAGAACCATCGAAAGCTTTGTAGTTGATGACCCCATCTTTAATCTCATGTAGACTTTTTCCTAATATCCTGAGTGTTACCAATGGATAAATATTGAGGCTGGACCCTCCATCAATCAGGACCCTGGTGATGAAATATTCCTCACATTGCATGGTGATGTGCAACGCCTTATTGTGGCTTAACCCTTCCGGTGGCAACTCATCTTCATGGAAAGTGATCTTGTGACTATCCAATACTTGCTCTACCATATTTTCCATTTCTCCTCCAGTGATGTTGCTCAGCACATATGCCTCACAAAACACTTTTACCAAAGCGTTCTTATGTGCATCAGAACTTTGTAGAAAAGCTAGGATAGAGATCTGGGCTGGTGTTTTGTTCAGTTGATCAATGACTGAATACTCTTTGGCTTGTATCTTCCTCCAAAGGTAGTCGAGCCCAGTCTCAGTGATGGTTGGACGTCCATAGGCCTGCTTACTTGACTAAGCTAAATGTTCTGGAGTATAAACCCTATCGGTTCTTGTCATACCCTGTGCCATAACTACTTCTCCGTATTTGTCTTTCCCTTTCCTCTTTGCCTCGACTGTGTAATCCCACGATATGGTTTGTATGGAACGATGTTATAACAGTCATTGCTACCGAAATGGGCACCCTTGATTTAGGAGTTAATACAGCAACCTCAAACAGTACAGATGCCTTTGGGGAGCCAAACTCGAAATCAATTAGTGTTGGCATCTTTGCGGAGGATGGTGTTTCAAGATCAAGTGGTATGGACATGTTCACCTCAGCTTCTTCAGAAGGCTGAATCTGGACCACAATCGGGTTAAGGGTGACTGTTGGTTTCTTTGGCTCGTCACCTTCTGCTATCAACCTGCTTGATCCCTTGGGGTCCCAATCATCTTCTATCTCAATCATATGAATGCCTCCACCCTTGTGGTCTTGTAGAGGGTTGTTGCGGATATTCGGACCAGGATCTTTTGCCATGATGATCTTGTTGTCAACCAAAGCTTGGATCTTATCCTTCAGGGAGTGGCAGTCATCAATGGTATTCCCCTTCATACTAGAATGGTATGCACAAGTTTTGTTTGGGTTGACCCATTGGGAGGGATTTTTGGGGTTATGGCAGGGATAAGGGTGACATAACTAGTAGCTGTAAGCCTTTTATACAGCTAGCCGATAGGTTCGGCAATGGTTGTATACTGTTTGGGAGGTCTGCGATCGAAATTTGGTCTGGGTTTGGGAAAGTTTGGCGAGGGGAAGGTGATTGATAGTGGGCTTGTTAGGTGTTGTAGGCTTGGTAGACGTGTGCAGGTTGGGAGTATCTGGGTGAAGTAGGCTGGTATGTGGGTGGTGGAGGTGATTGGTAAGTAGGTGGTGGAGCTTGGTAGGAGGGCGAGGGTGCTTGGTAATTTGGGGTAGGTTGATATGTGAGAGGAGATATTGGGTAGGTTTGGTATTTGATTGGGGATTTTGTTCTCTGTGCAACCATCATGGGGCTTACGTCTCTTTTCTTGGATGTGCCGCTAGACTGTAGAGCCTTGTTGGTAGCCTGCAAATCTTCAAAGTTAGTGACCATACCACTTTTGATACCTTCCTCGATCCTTTCTCCTAGCCTGATGATGTCGGAAAATTTCTGGCTTTCAATCAACATCAACCTTTCGTAGTACTGTGGGTCTTGAGCTCGAATGAAAAAACTATTCATTTGTTCCTCTTCTAAAGCTGGTCTGACCTTAGCAGCTTCTGATCTACAACGAGTGGCATACTCGCAAAAAGTTTCTGTGGGTTTCTTCTTTAGGTTCTGGATGTAGAACACATCTGGCACATTCTCCGTGTTGAACCTGAACCTGTCCATGAAATTGCATGCCATACTTACCCTATTTGACCACTTCTTTGGGTCTTGGCTAATGTACCAAGACAGAGCATCTCCTTTCAGACTTCTCATGAAGAGTTTCATGCGAATCTTTTTATCCTTTCCTACTCCGGCCAGCTTGTCGCAGTATGTTCTCAAATGAACTCTGGGATCCCCGGTGCCATCAAACATCTTGAACTTGGGAGGTTTGTACCCCTCGGGCAGTTCCACATCTGGTTGTATGTAAAGGTCCTCATAGTTCAATCCCTCAATCCCTTTGCTTCCTTCAACACCCCGAACTCGGCTAGTCAGCTTCTTGAGTTCTGCGGCCAGGTTCTTGATAAGAGAGTCTTTTTCATCAGATTTGGGTGTGCTTGAAATGGGTTGAGTAGAGTGTGGTATGGTTTCCACATAGATGGGGGTGTTATGGTGAGTGTGAAAATGATCATTTGTGGAGTTTACAGGTTTCGAGATGAGCAGTGGAGTATTGTTGGATGTGTGGCAAGTGTTGCAATGTTGATGGGGAGCGGGTTGGTTTTGTGGTTTGGGGATGTTTTGTGGTGGTGTGGGATTTTGAGTGTTCGGGAAACTGACATCTAGGTAGTGAGGGAAAATGACAAGCTTGCCAAGTTCCAAACTTGGTCCAGTTCTTCTTGAAATTTCAACAACTTCTGTTCGAGCTGGGAGGCATTTTCCTTGGAAACCTGAATACCCTGAGGAACCTCTACCCATTCAACTGAGTTCTCCTTTCTGATGTTGCTCGAATCTTCCATTTTTCCTTTGGTTTTGTTTCTGACGGGACTAGGAGGAAGAGTGGGTGGAGGACCCTTGGATCTTGTGGAGTAAGATAACGATGCCAGAGTGCACGAACTAACATTTGGGGAGGGGAATAAAACAAAAGTAAAACAAAAAGGTAACAAGTTAGTGATGATCATAAGAAAAAAATGTTGTGATATTTAAACACATAGTGTGAGAATATAATTCATGTCCTAATTTGGGAGCCTTGTTGTGCCCGAGGTAGGCCTAGCGATAAGTTGATTTGGAGAACTTATAATGCTAAATGCCTCATTTATTGATAAAAATAAGACGAACACCAAAATGACACTAAAATAGTAGAAAATAAAATTTCATTAATGGCCATTGGACTTATTACATTTAAAGCAAAGAAAGGAATCCTAACTACCTGGTCCTAGAAGGACCTTCCCCAGACTCGGTATCTTTGGCTCCATCAAACAACTTCACCAGCTCACGAAGTCCTAGTAGCAAGTAGGCTCTAGCCAGGTGTCCACCTTCGTTTCCCTCAGCATTCTGGCAGTCTTTGATCCTCTAGATGAACTTCCTTTCTAGCTCCACTAAACCCCACTCCAAATACCCCAGTTGCTTGATGGCGCTGGTAGCCATGTCTTTTCCATTCTTCAATTAGCTTTTGATGGGCTTCTTGAATTTCCCAGTTCTCACTTTCGCATTCCCGAATACTCTTGCGCAATTGGTTGTACTTAACCTGTGCTTCAGCCTTTTCGTCTATGATCCTATGACTTTGATCAAACCCGGGTTTTCCTAACCCGTTATGATCGTCTTCTAACCAGCTTGGATAGTATGGAGTATAACCAACATGGTACCTGTCCGGTTTAATAGTATCTCTTCCCATGATGATTTTGTAGTGCCACATGTGTTGGGCTTGGCACTTGTAAGGGCTATCATCATCCTGAAAGTCAGCCCTAAAGTGACTCATCCTGTCGACCCTTGGTATAACCTGCTTTCTTCCTGCCTGTCTCATAACTCGAAGAGGAACGTAAGTTAAGTCCCCCTCAAACCGATAAGTATTAGGAATGGTGCATCCCTGGATCGGGTGATGAACTCTCCAGCGGGGAACCACTCGAACATCTACTGTACTTGGTCCTCTTTTGGATTTTGGAACAACTCTACCCACCCTTTGGTATCTTCTGGTTGAGCAAACATGTCAGGCATATAGTTTATTCTCCTTGGCTGATGGAAGGCGATATGATCATCCCAGTCTCTACGCAGAATCTCTTGTCGATATTAACCCTTTTAAAGGTGCTCCATGAGCCAGAGTTGGAGTAGTAAGTTTCAACCCTCAAAGTGTTTGGCCCCTCGTTGACAGTTTTCCAGGGCTCGGTATATTTCCGCAATGATCATAGGTACTATGCTGAAGGGCTGCCCGCCAATTCCCTCCATTAGGGTTTTACTGACCATGGCTAGTCGGGTATGGATCCTTGCTTTCTTCATAGGAAATACTATCATCCCCAAGAAGCAGAACATAAAGACAAAGACCCTTTGGTGGATGTGCCCCAATTATGTGAGGGCGAATTCATCTGGATAAGTGCGGTAGGACTTGTTATAACCGTACCTCTAGTTGAAAGGAATGTAGGAATCCTTCAAACAAGTCAAGTCTGGATTCTTCTTTAGTCCTATCATTTTTTGAGAAAACCTCTACTCTTACGATTTTCCGGCATAAGCAAACCCCGAGTCTCCCATGGGATACCAGCTAGTCCTCCTATTTCCTCTAGCAAAGGTGTCATTTCAATGTCCCCGAAGCGGAACACAGACCTATCTCTATCCTAGAATAGAGTAGCAACCTCTATGATTTTGTTGTTGGGTTGGATTTCCAAAAGAGAAGGCAAATTCCCCAAATATTTGCGGACAAGAGTCTGATCACTGGAGTGAAGGTCTTCCCACCAGCTTAGCAACCTTGGGTGGATGTTGGTTACCATGCCAAATCTGGGGACTTCGTGCCTTATTTTCAGCAAAACAAAAGTGTTAGGCCCTTACCCCCACCAAACTCAACTATTTAAATATCAATAATTGGCATAAGCAGCATTTAGTTCTCCAAATAAATGCACAGATGTGGTAGTGTCCGTTTGGGTTCCAAGGAAACCCAGTGCACTTTGGACAAGGCTATCTTAAAGAGTCATTATGCAGACAACATAACTGACTCGGCTAGGCTTTGACAGCGATGCATGCTCAATTGAATAGAGTAGGGTTTCTATGAGGTATTAGAAAGGTACCCTTAAGCAGACAACTCAAGAGGGAAAGGCACGGATCCTTCGACTACACCGTTGATCGACTGGTTTTACCATAAATACGCCTTTGCCAAATTTAGGAGGTGATAATATCGATAGGGCGCAACAACTCATTATAAGCGTTGCTATGGTATTTTGTTTGGCACGAGTGGAATATGATGTTGAATATGCAGTTACAAGAATTAAACAGGTTGTCATATATTTGCAAGTTCATAAAGTAATAATTACAACAATATTGAAGGAAAGCGGCAAAGCAAAGCATTAAAGAAAAGAAACAAAGAGCCAAGTCAGTTTTGTAGTAGAAAGAGAGATAAAGACAATAAATAAAGGCAATAAAGAAGCAGTAAAGTCACAAGTAACATGAAATGGTAAAAGCCTAAAGAATTTTCCAACAGAGTTGCCATGCTCGGGTATATGACATTTGGGAGGACAACTCGTTCCCATTTGGGAATTGGGTTTTGAATTGAAGATTCGTCACCTAATGATTAAGTGCATTAGGACAGTAAGAGGGTTTTGATTTAGAAAACCAGAGTTTGGCTAAGGGCTAGAAATTATCTCGAGGGGAAGGTGTTAGGCACCCCTCAAGATCCACTAGTGTGGTTCCCAGCCATGCTACAATTGTGACTTTAGGTACGAAAAGATAAGCAAGTAAAGGTTTCAAATATGAGGGGGTTGTCACATTATGAGTGCAAATAAGTTAAGGTTGAAGAAACAAAGAAAGCTGAAATTTTAAGAAAATAATTTGAACAAATCTGAAAATAAAACAAGTAAAGGGGAAGGGGGTCTTAGGTTTACAAACAATATGGATCACATCAATGCAATACCCGGTAATCACTCCTCAAAAGAAGGGCTACACGTGGTATTATTGCACCGGTCATCACATCCATATCTATCCTTTCCCACCCCATTAAGGTATTAAAGCGCATAATAGTATCATTACTTATTGCATGCTATTTTCCGTCCCAATCCTGTCAGTCCCGAAGGCATTTGGGACTACTAGTCCTAAAGGAAAGGGAGATTTGGCTTTTCAGAGTTTTAAAAGGGTAAATTTCTAGGGCGACAATCAAAACATATAAGGCAATAATGGGAGAGCACATAACAGTTTAAAGGGCTCAAACATGCCTCCTCACTTAAAAGCAGATTGTTTAGCATGACTTACAAATACTGGTTATGGTCTGAATTAAATTTAAAGCATTAGAGAAGGCTGATTTATCACATATTTCTTAGATGAGAAGTCCGAATTAGGCCTACCCCTGGTTGTAATTATCAAAGAATGATGCAGTTAATCAATTACCTAATGGCTTGCCTAGGTGATACCTATAGGAATTATATCTAACAATGTGGAAGTATACTGATTTAAAGAAGGCTTGTCAATTGTAGAAAAGCACAAGTTCTACAGATTTTAAACGACATTACTACTAGTTTTAGACTTGTAGACGAATCTGCTTCAACTCGTTACTCCTATAGGCATGATTTCTAAGCGTTATTGATTTTAAAACGGTTATGAAAGTGTAGGAGTCCTATAGACATGGTATTAGAATGCAATTGATTATTATTTAACCTATAACTGTTTGCCTAATGATAGATGTGAAATGCAGAATCCTATAAATAGGTTATCTATATGCAGAAGTGCAAAAAAACCTATAGACATGATTTCTATATGATATGCAGAAGTGTAGAAACTTATAGACAGGATTTCTATATGATATGTAGAAGTGCAGAATCCTATAGTCAGGATTTCTAATGTAGAATTGCAGAAACTATAGGTAGGATTTCTATATGAAATGTATAAGTGAAAAGCCGGTTGTGATTGTAGGAATAAATACCTAAGATCATGATGTCTACCCGCATGCATACATGAGTGACCCTCCCCTTTTCACTAAAAACCCCATAAGTTATTACAAATTATTACAGCCCAAAATGAATCAAGAAAAAGTAAAATTACATTAGAAATTAAACTACGACCAAGGAGCCTAATTAAGACTCAAGGTCTAAAATATGAGATGAACCAACTTCAAAGATCATATTTCCAAAGCCTTTCTCTTATTTGGGATGTATCAAATTTCCCTAAGAGTCTCATGTGAACTCCGGGTAGTGCTTATACCCAAATATATTGCAGATTTAAGTATAGTGCAGTGTGGAAGAGCCAACCCTCAAATATCCCAAATCAAGGCTCATAGGAGGGGGCAAAACTTAGAATCTAAGAGAGAGTGCAAGTGCATAGAGGGGATTTAGGGAAGGCCATAGTAGGCTGGTGGTTATACCCAGCAATTAGGAGTGCTGGCACACCCCTAACCAGCCTGTTAGTCACATTTGTTTGGGAGTTAGGATCCATTAAGGATCAGGTCCAGACATGAGCAGCAATTTGGATACTGCCGTGCCTGAACCTTAATTCAAACACATAGAGGGGAATAAGGGTATAGGGATTCACAGCAGAAAATAGGTGCAAAGAGAATGCACGGTTAATATTAATCACTGAGCATGGACAGTAAAGTAAACAGGATTGCAGAAGCTGTAAATAAACACATTGGTATAATGGCTGAAACTAAATTAGAACATATCAGTTTCAGAAATAAGGAGAGAAAAAGCAGTAGTAAAGCCCAAATTGCAAGCAAACAGCCAGAAGAAACTCATATGAGAATGTGAGAGTATTGAAATTGAGAGTGTGAGGTGAATAATGTAAGCTGAAGGTGTGTAAAAGTATTGAATTCGAAGTGTGTCAAAATGCAGAAGGGTAGTCCCCTTTTATAGTGCAGAAGGCAAGTAAGAAGAGGTAAGAAAATAATTTTGCAATCAATCACATAAGGTCTCTCTTTAGTGAAGGGATTCTCATTTCAAACGGGTAGAAGACAATTAAGGAAAGAATTTGGTTAGGGTTTTGGAGCTTAGAACACGAATAGCATAGATCCAAGAAAACAAATAGAGAAAAACCTCGAGCAGCTTAGGGTTTTGGAGAAACCCTAGAAATGAGAAAGGCTTGGAAGAAAGTCCGATCATGAGTTGGATGAGGTCAGAAAAAGGCTCCTAATGCTTGAATACGCCGGAGAGATCATAGAATTATAGATCTGAGAAGATCGAAAAGAGAACCAACGAGGTTAGACCTCAACACTTCGAACACCCAGGGTTTAATGGTGGAGGGGGGGTGACTACAGACTATCCATGGCCTGAGAAGTCATGGATTCCGGTGAAAGGCAATTAAAAAGGGGTAGAAGAAGGTTAGGGTTCCGAAGAACCTTCGAGAGAGTTTTGGGAGAGGAGAATGTTTGAAGACGGCGGACCAAATGAGAATGAGGGGATTAGGGTATATTCGGTGGGTTAAAAAAGGTAAGGAGCAATTCTGGCCATTGATCAAAATGATCAACGACCTGGATTGACAGAAAGGCCGGGCGGGTTTTTTAATTGGGTCGGGCGCCGGGTTAAAAACGAAATTGGGCTGGTCCAATCTAAATTCAGTTCTAGAAGTTGACATCTCATGAAATTGGTCCATTCTCCAACTTGACGTGAAAAATGCCACTACCATCCGGCAAGCTCGTTCTGATCTTGGATGTAGTATATTAGAATCCTGAAGCACACCACGAACGCTACCGCGCGTCTACCTGCAATGCAGTAAGGCACCACCTTATTGTGCCAACAGCCAACTCCGGCGTGTCAGCTTAGTTATCCTCATCAAACAACTTACTTGATGTCTAGCTTCCCAACTGGTATACGGTTCCTTTTCCCCCAAATCAATAAAAAGGGAGACGTAAGTTGATTCTTCCGCAGAACCGAAAGCGAAGCGCTATGCCGGGGTGGGGGGACGGAAAAAGAAACGGCTTCGAAGAAAAAAATTAAGAAAAAATTGGATTTTAATTGGATAACCTTTTTCTCTTTTCCAGGTACAAGTCAAGTTGAATTTACAAAAAAGAATTCAGTGTTAGAAGAATTCAAATCCATAAATTAACTATGAAACGAGGCCGGAACCCAGCCCTAAATTTAAGACTTTGGAAAACTGCAAATAGTAAACTTAAACTATTAATCATATTAATATTACATCCATCTCCACATAGAAGTGTTGGAAAAGAAAGCTATCTGAGAGGCAGAGGTTGACTATAAACTTCATCTCTCTCTGGACCTCAGGGAGTTTTTCCAGAGCTGAATTGCGCGTGCACTTCTGCCAGAGCAGAATCACGTGTGTACTTGGTGTATAACCTCAGCAGTATCTT
>MU730518.1:39620-51540 GCA_026770625.1 Nicotiana glauca
AGGGTCTCCATCTCGCCTTATTTATTAACTAAGTTCGGGAAAATCAAAATTTGCATAAGTTATAGGTATAGCTCAGTAGATGAGATTGGATTTGCATCATCTGGAACTAAAGAAGCTTCGGGACTTGATTTCCATTCTATTCTGCATATGGAATTAGAACCGGCCAACCCCATGATCGTGATTTGATCATCATTAGGTGGTGAGAAAGCACACCTTATGACGAAGGGGGAGCATTACGCCCGATCAAAACAACAGCCTGCCATATAATAGAGGGTGCTATGGAAGAAATTAGGCACTGAACTGAGGTTGAGTAGTGCTTATCACTCAAGACGACCGACGACTGCATAACCCACTATATAGAGTCTTGAGTTCCTTCCCTTCGAAAACTAACTAAGGCAACTCCGATTGAATGCGAAATCTCGCTAGCCATTATTCGTATGAACTCCTAGATCCATGAGGGACATGGGCATCTGTAAGTTGGTGTAGCTGAGCGAAGAGCGGAAAGAAGGGATTAGAAAATCAATGCATTCTTTCTTAAACTTACCGATCTGATGATATCTTAATCTAAGAAAAGAAGATTTAATAAGAAAATCTTGGGGTTAGGATTGGGTCAATTGAGGGATGAAATTGAAATATGAATAGGCTGTAATTGAAATGAAATGAGGCTAAATGTTAAATAGCCAGTTTTCCTTTTATTTTATAAAATAGTAAAAATAATTTTAAAAGCAAATTAAAAGTACTGAGCCAGTTAATAATATATAAATATTAATTAAAAAATACTGGAACTAATTTTACGATTATAAAATACTATTAATCTTAAAATAGGCTAAAATTGCAATTATATGCAATTTAGCTTTAAAATGCCAAATACATTTGTAAAAAATATACAAAAAATTACCTTGATTATATTTTGGTACAAATATGGGAATAAAATAAATTATTCACCAAAAATTGATGATTTTGAGAATAATTATGGATTTTGTACTGCTAAAATGGACAATAAATTAATTTAAAAACTCTTTAAAAAATTGAAAAAAATACAAAAACACTTGGGTACGCTTATATATGCATATATATGTAATTTTGAAAGTATTTTGTATATGCAAAATATATAGAAAAAATTGGATATCAACAACATGTAAGTCTAAATAATTCTGTGAATCATTAATATTTATAATGCCATGCATATGCGTATAAATTTCATACCATGCATAGGTATATGTGTACATAACATCATCAAGCCTCTGAGGGTATCCCATAATATCATCTCGGTCACAGTGGGGCAAAATCATCAACTCAGTTGGTGGTGCGTATATAATATCGTAACTTTTTTCATATCCCATATACATTTAATATACATATATACGCGTATATAATGCCATCTGGTCATGGGAAATATAAATAAATTTATGCATGAGAAGTACTTCAATAAAATCTCTTAGAATGTCATAAGATCATTATGCATTTGACTAATATCTTGAAATAAACTTTATCAACTTACGTATTTTCTGAGAACTATGAACGCATGATAGAATAATATGACACATGGGGAATCAAGAACATAGGCATATCTAATATTTCTATGAATAGAGTAATTTATGAAAGTTGTGCATTTGCTCGTTTTGTTGTATCGTATGGATCATGCCAAAAGAAAAAGAAGGGATAGCCTTAACATACCTGAGCCAATTTTCTTGATAATCCTTCCAACACACGTCTGTTACGACAACATGTAACATCGGACCGAAGTAGAAAAAAATCCGTATGATATTCTTGAGAAAGATTGTACCGTACTCCTTTAGAATCGCAAAATTCCGTTGCTATTACATGATATAATCCCGTAAAATTTTGCCGAAAACTCCCCTCCATCTTTCATTTTGGTCCCCGAATTGTACTCCAACAAACTCAATCCTAAATTTTTGCTCCTTTCTCCTATGCAATCTTCTGGATACAATTCCACATGACATTCCAAGAACACAAAAAATATAGACAACCAAAAGAGAGGTCAAAAGCGGGTGAATATGTCATCAAATCGAATTTTGATTGAAAAATGAATTTTGGAAAAAATATTCGATGAATTACAGAGTCCTAAGTAGTGCATCATCATAAAAAGAGATCTCCAACCTTCACCGCCTTCTTTATCTGTTTTTTTATAAGGAGTTACGACAACGAGAAGAACTAAATGTTGAATTATTTTCTCGATAGAATCATTAAAATAAAAACCCAAAAAAAGTTATGTAAACCATAATCTCTGAGAAGTCATGGTTGCACATGTGTTCTCCCTGTTGCTCGTCAAAAGTGTTGCAGAGATAGGTTTTTTTTGGTATAAAAGACGACTTGCTTAAATTAAAAGTTGCTTACAGGGGATTGGTGCTCGTGCACCATAGTACTTATACTAGCACTAAATATATTATCACTGATAGAGGTTGTTTCTATCCTATCTATTGCCAAAATAGTATTGGCAACAACCATCATTAGCTACACGATTACTAACAAAACATGTTTTCCGATCTGGAGAAGTAACTTATTGTGCATCTTATATAGATACTAGACGTTGAGTTGTTGTTCCTATTTGATCTACCTGCAGTTGAGCCGATACAATGAGCGGTGGTTTAACAAAAATTTGCAGCATAGCCTGATCTTGCATCATACTTCCTAGCTTTGCAAGTTGGTCTGCTACTCTATTTTGTACCCTGTACACATGTCGCACAGGTGGATCATGTAGCATCCTGAGGAGGTGCCTGCAGTCACAAATTAGGTTAGTATATTTCGAATTATCTGTATCTAAAAGTGTGATTACCTTCTGCCCATCCGTTTCAACTTCCAATGGAACTAGTTGCATTTGCAAAGCGAGACTTAGCCCCTTTATGAGTGCATGCAGCTCTGCAGTAATACAATATACATGTGGGACCTGGCCAGCAAAGCCTACCATCCAAGCTCCTAAGTGGTTTCTAATTACTCCTCCAATTCCATCAAGTATCTATTTCAGAAGATGTTGCCCCATCCACGTTTCATTTCTAATAGTTAGGCTTCGGAGGTATGCATTTAAGGTTCAGAGGGAATTTTTTATGGTGTATACGTTGTGATGCTGCCATATAGGCGAACTCAATTTTTTGATTCAAAACAAGATGTGGAGTTAGTTTTAGTGAAGTGTGTTCATATAGAATCTTATTTCTAGTAGTCCTGATATTCCAAAGGCTTAGTGACAAAAAAGTGCATGTGTTAACTTTATGGGGAAGCTGGAGAAGGTTGGAGTGAAATAATTTATGTAACCAATGGCTTGTGGGGCCTATGTGCGGGAGTTTCCAAATGTAATCACTCAGTCCTATCGAAACCCAATATTGTTGATCATTAGAGCAGGTGAGGAATATATGACTTATAGTTTCTGGTATGTCTAGACAGATAGGACAAGATGGCATTGCAGATATGCCTATATAATTGAGGTGGTGGCGTGTGGGAAGCCTATTATGTTATAATAGTCAAACGAACGTTTTGATTTTTGGCCGGATTGGTTGTGCACAAATCCATTCGAAATCATTTGTTGTGATAGGGAGTTGGGTATTATTATTAGCTAGCTCATTATACATAGTTTGCACAATGAATTGTCCATTTTTTGTAAGTGCCCAAAAGAGTTGATCTTGTTGTTGTGTATAGTTAGAGAGGTATTGTTTATTGACAATGGTTTTTATGTTTGCAGTAATTTCAAATGGGACATTTGGCCAGTTCCATCCTTGATGAGTGAGTACGTGAGAGTGTGGAAATTTGTCATGAGTTGTGGCAGTGGTCCTATGAACATGGATTACAAAGGTATTCCCGATTTAAGTCATGGATCAATCCAAAACTTGATATGGTTCCCCGTCCCCACTCTCCACTAGATACCCAATTAACAATGATTCCAACCTTTTAAAATATTATGCCAAGTCAATGAGCAATTAGCTAATGATTTTAGTAGGAGATATTTATTTAACAGAGTCTTAGCCCAAAGAGCTTGTGGTTTCTGAAAGATTCTCCAAGCTAGGCTTGCTAACAAGGCATTATTCTTAGTTCTTAGATTTTGGATATGTATCCCCCCCCCCTTACGGCAGGAATGGTAATGTGCTGCCATTTGATAAGATGTAACTTTTTTCATGTATCAGTGGTACCCCACAAAAAATTTCTTTGGTAACGCTCCATTTTGTTAATGGTGTTTGTGGGAATATCGATGTATTGCATGACATGATTGGGGAGGGAATTGAATTTAGATTTTATTAAAGTAGTTCTTCCCGCCATAGTCAAGAATTTGGTCTTCCATCCAGCTAGACGGCCTTTTAAGTTGTCAAGTATAAACTGAAAATCAGTCTTACGTGGTCTATTGTGAAATATAGGAAAGCCTAAATATTTGTCAAAAGACCGGCCTTCCTTCATTGCAAATGATTGCAACACAAAATTTTTAGTTGAATCAGATCAATTTTTTGAGAAAAAGATCTTAGATTTTTGGAAGTTGATTTTTTGGCCCGAGTTTTAATTAAAATGATTGATAACATCAACAATAGCATGACAGCTTCGTGTTTGGTTTAAGAAAGAAGTATGATGTCATTGGCAAAGAAAAGATGAGAGACATCGGGACCCTTTTTTGAAATACGGATAGGATGCCAGTGTAGGTAATCTACTGACTGTTTTATCAAATGGGAGAATATTTCCATAGATATTATAAATATATAGGGAGACAACGGATTCCCTCGACGAATATCTCTCGATGGACTGAAGTAGGAAGTACGAGTTCCATTAATCAGTATTGATGTAGTTATAGTGGTAATACAGGACATGATTAATTGGATATTGAGTTAGGGATGTTAAAATAAAGAAGAGTATTTCTGATAAAAGATCATTTTAGGCGATCAAAAGCCTTTTTGAGGTCTAACTTTAGAAGCATGTAACTAGTTTTCCTTTTCATCTTTTGAAAATTATTTATAATTTCCTAAACTATTTTGGCATTGTCTGAAGCCCTCTTTCCCTGCTGGAAACTAGTCTGTGTTTGACCGATAATTGTTGAAATCACAAGCTTTAGTCTATTATGAAGAATTTTTGTGATTAGCTTGTAAATAGTGTTGCACAAACTTATAGGCCTATATTGTTGGATTGTATTCGCGTGCTTGACTTTGGAATGAGGCAAATGTAAGTATAATTAAGGTCTGAAGGAATTTCCTTATCAAGGAAAATTTGGTGACAAAATTTCTTGACCTTAGGGCCTACTTCGTTCCAGTATTTTTGGTAGAAATAAGGATGTAGGCCATCCGAGCTCGGAGCTTTGTAAGGTTTAAAACCATAAAAGCGTGAGTTATTTCAACTTCATTAAGAGGTACCTCCAATAAACGAAAATCATTAGGGCTGATTGTATTTGAATGCACCTGACAAATGTCATTGGAAGATTGTGTGTGTTCCGTAGTAATTAATTTTTGGTAATAATCCAAAGTATGTTGATGGATCTCCGCTGGGTTGAGACACCAGTTACCTATTGTGTCCTTTAGAGTAATTATCCTATTTTTTCGGCATCGTTGGATTGTTGACATATGAAAAAACTTAGTAATGGCATCGCCGTCGTTGAGCCTAGCTATACGAGATTTAAATTTCCAAAAGTCTTCCTCTAATTGAAGAATGTTACTATAATCTTGTGTTAATTGGTGTTCTAGATTTCGAAGAAAAGTAATAGTAGGATAGTGAATAGAAGATTGAATGCCCACGAGTCGAGCTAATAACTTATGTTTGCGGTTGAATATATTACCAAAAGTGTATTTATTCTAGTGACGGACTGCTTCCTGGAATAAATTAGTCGTACTAATGAGGTTTGAATTGTTTGCCCAGGCGTTATGAACAAAGTGTTGGAATTGTGGGTGTTATCTCCATATCGTCTCAGAACGAAAGATATTTTTGGTAACAGTTAGCCTAGACTCTAATGTTAATAAAAGAGGGCAGTGATCCAAATACGTTCTTGGCAAATGTTGCACTGTTGCCTCAGGGTATATATTTAGCCAATCATAGTTTACTAAAATACGGTCTAGCCGTTCTAAAATTGTATAGCCATGACGACATTTATTGGTCCATGTATAACAGCTACCCCGAAACCCTAAATCCATCAAATTGCAGTAGTTTATACAATTTGCAAAGCTGTCTGCCCTATTGTTACTTATTGGCAGAGCACCAAAGTTTTCCTGTGAGGTAAGTATTTCGTTAACATCCCCCCAAGGCCCTTGAACATAAGTATCATGAAAAAATATTAAATTATCCCATAATGCATTCCCAGTCTGGTAATAATTACTAGAATAAATGGTAGATAACAACCATTTAGGTAAGGAGGGACATACTTGAACACGGCAATAGATCTCCTGTTCTGACATCCTTAGTTCTTCTACGTGGATTAAAGTCGCACGCACAGTACAACTAGACCACCTATGAGTCCATTAGCATAGTAGAATGAAAAGCAGAAGAACAACACATGCATGGTAAAATATAGTATAGGCAAACACACATAAAGAAAAGAAAAATGAAGAATCAGAAGGACGCTCTGAAACCCTTTAAGAAACCCTAAATCAAAGAGAAACAATTTTGAAATAAAAGATTGGGGAAAACACTTTAAAAATCCAGTAAAACACGAATAGCATAGATCTAATAAAACAAATAGAGAAAAACCTCGAGCAACTTAGGGTTTTGGAGAAACCCTAGAAATGAGAAAGGCTTGGAAGAAAGTCCGATCATGAGTTGGATGAGGTCAGAAAAAGGCTCCTAATGCTTGAATACGCCGGAGAGATCATAGAACTATAGATCTGAGAAGATCAAAAAGAGAACCAACGAGGTTATACCTCAACACTTCGAACACCCAGGGTTTAATGGTGGAGGGGGGTGACTACAGACTATCCATGGCCTGAGAAGTCATGGATTCCGGTGAAAGGCAGTTAAAAAGGGGTAGAAGAAGGTTAGGGTTCCGAAGAACCTTCGAGAGAGTTTTGGGAGAGGAGAATGTTTGAAGGCGGCGGACCAAATGAGAATGAGAGGATTAGGGTATAGTCGGTGGGTTAAAAAGGTAAGGAACGATTCTGGCCATTGATCAAAATGATCAACGTCTTGGATTGAAAGAAAGGACAGGCGGTTTTTTAATTGGGTCGGGCGCCGGGTTAAAAACGAAATTGGGCTGGTCCAATCTAAATTCAGTTATAGCAGTTGACATCTCATGAAATTGGTCCATTCGCCAACTTGACGTGAAAAATGCCACTGCAGTCCGGCAAGCTCGTTCTGATCTTGGATGTAGTACATTAGAATCCTAAAGCACCACCACGAACGCTACCGCGCGTCTACCTGCGGTGCAGTAAGGCACCACCCTATTATGCCAACAGCCAACCCCGGCGTGTCAGCTTAGTTATCCTCATCAAACCACTTACTTGATGTCTAGCTTCCCAACTGGTATACGGTTCCTTTTTCCCCAAATCAATGAAGAAGGGAGACGTAAGTTGATTCTTCCAAAGAACCGAAAGCGAAGCGCTATGCCGGGATTGGGGGATGGAAAAAGAAATAGCTTCGAAGAAAAAAATTGAGAAAAAATTGGATTTCAATTGGATACCCTTTTTCTCTTTTCCAGGTACAAGTCAAGTTGAATTTACAAAAAAGAATTCAATGTTAGAAGTATTCAAATCCATAAATTCACTACGAAACGAGGCCGGAACCCAGCCCTAAATCTGAGACTTTGGAAAACTGCAAATAGTAAACTTAAACTATAAATCATATTAATATCACATCCATCTCCACATAGAAGTGTCGGAAAAGAAAGCTATCTGAGAGGCAGAGGTTGACTATAAACTTCATCTCTCTCTGGACCTCAGGGAGTTTTTCCAGAGCTGAATTGCGCATGCACTTCTGCCAGAGCAGAATCACGTGTGTACTTGGTGCACGAGGGTCCAAATTAGGGTCTCCACCTCGCCTTATTTATTAACTAAGTTCGGGAAAATCAAAATTTGCATAAGTTATAGGTATAGCTCAGTAGATGAGATTGGATTTGCATCATCTGAAACTAAAGAAGCTTCGGGGTCTTGATTTCCATTCTGTTCTGCATATGGAATTAGAACCAGGCAACCCCATGATCGTGATTTGATCATCATTAGGTGGTGAGAAAGCACGCCTTATGATGAAGGGGGAGCATTATGCCCGATCAAAACAACAGTCTGCCATCTAATAGAGGGTGTTATGGAAGAAATTAGGCACTGAACTGAGGTTTAGTAGTGCTTATCACTCAGGACGGTCGACAACTGCATAACCCACTATATAGAGTTTTGAGTGCCTTCCCTTCAAAAACTAACTAAGGCAACTCTGATTGAATGCGAAATCTCACTAGCCATTATTCGTATGAACTCCTAGATCCATGAAGGACATGGGCATCTGTAAGTTGGTGTAGCTGAGCGAAGAGCGGAAAGAAGGGATCAGAAAATCAATGCATTCTTTCTTAAACTTACCGGTCTGATGATATCTTAATCTAAGAAAAGAAGATTTAATAAGAAAATTTTGGGGTTAGGATTGGGTCAATTGAGGGATGAAATTGAAATAGGAATAGGCTGTAACTGAAATAAAATGAGGCTAAATGTTAAATATCCAGTTTTCCTTTTATTTTATAAAAATAGTAAAAATAATTTTAGAAGAAAATTAAAAGTACTGAGCCAGTTAATAAGATATAAATATTAAATAAAAAAATACTGGAACCAATTTTACAATTATAAAATACTATTAATCTTAAAATAAGCTAAAATTGCAATTATATGCAGTTTAGCTTTAAAATGCCAAATACATTGGTTAAAAATATACAAAAAATTACCTTGATTATATTTTGGTATAAATATGGGAATAAAATAAATTATTCATCAAAAATTAATAATTTTGAGAATAATTATGGATTTTGTACTGCTAAAATGGACAATAAATTGATTTAAAAACTCTTTAAGAAATTTAAGAAAATACTAAAACACTTGGGTACGCTAATATATATATATATATATATATATATATATGTGTGTGTGTTATTTTGAAAGTATTTTGTATATAAAAAATACATAGGAAAAAATTGGGTATCAACAACATGTAAGTCTAAATAATTCTGTGAATCATTAATATTTATAATGCCATGCATATGCATATAAATGTCATACCATGCATAGGTATATGCGTACATAACATCATCAAGTCTCTGAGGGTATCCCATAATATCATCTCGGTCACAGTGGGGCAAAATCATCAATGTATAGCAACTGGTCGGGTGGTGGTGCATATATAATATCGTAACCTTTTTCATATCCCATATACATTTAATATACATATATACGCGTATATAATGCCATCTGGTCATGGGAAATATAAATAAATGTAATGCATGAGAAGTACGTCAATAAAATCTCTTAGAATGTCATAAGATCGTTATGCATTTGACTAATATCTTGAAATAAACTTTATCAATTTACGTATTTTCTGAGAACTATGAACGGATGATAGAATAATATGACACATGGGGAATCAAGAATATAGACATCTCTAATATTTCTATGAATAGAGTAATTTATGGAAGTTGTGCATTTGATCGTTTTGTTGTATCGTATGGATCATGCCAAAAGAAAAGAAGGGATAGCCTTAACATACCTGAGACAATTTTCTTGATAATCCTTCAAACACACGTCTGTTACGACAACATGTAACAGCGGACCGAAGTAGGGAAAAATCCGTATGATATTCTTGAGAAAGATTGTATCGTACTCCTTTAGAATCGCAAAATTCCGTTGCTATTACAAGATATAATCCCGTAAAATTTTGCCGAAAACTCCCCTTCATCTTTCATTTTGCTCCACGAATTGTACTCCAACAAACTCAATCCTAAATTTCTGCTCCTTTCTCTTATGCAATCTTCTGGATACAATTCCACATGACATTCCAAGAACACAAAAAATATAGACAACCAAAAGAGAGGTCAAAAGCGGGTGATTATGACATCAAATCAAATTTTAATTGAAAAATGAATTTTGGCAAAAATATTCGATGAATTACAGAGTCCTAAGTAGTGCATCGTCATAAAAAGAGATCTCCAACCTTCACCACCTTCTTCCTCCGTTTTCTTATAAGGAGTTACATCAACGAGAAGAACAAAGTATTAAATTATTTTCTCGATAGAATCATTAAAATAAAACCCAAAAAAAGTTATGTAAACCATAATCTCTAAGAAGTCATGTTTTCACATGTGTTCTCCCTATTGCTCGTCAAAAATGTTGCAGAGATAGTTTTTTTTTTGGTATAAAAGATGACTTGCTTAAATTAAAAGTTGCTTATAGGGGATTGGTGCTCGTTCACCATAGTACTTATACTAGCACTAAATATATTATCACTGATAGAGGTTGTTGCTATCCTATCTATTGCCAAAATAGTATTGGCAACAACCTTCATTAGCTACACGGTTACTAACAAAACATGTTTTCCGATCTTGAGAAGCAACTTATTGTGCATCTTATATAGATACTAGACGTTGAGTTGTTGTTCCTATTTGATCTGCCTGCAGTTGAGCCGATACAATGAGCGGTGGTTTAACAAAAATTTGCAGTATAGCCTGATCTTGCATCATACTTCCTAGCTTTGCAAGTTGGTCTGCTACTCTATTTTTTTACCCTGTACACATGTCGAGCGGGTGGATCATGTAGCATCTTGAGGAGGTGCCTACAGTCATAAATTTGGTTAGTATATTTTGAATTATCTGTATCTAAAAGTGTGATTACCTTCTGCGCATATGTTTCAACTTCCAACGGAACTAGTTGCATTTGCAAAGCGAGACTTAGCCCCTTTATGAGTGCATGCAGTGATACAATGTACATGTGGGACCTGGCCAGCAAAGCCCACCATCCAAGCGCCTAAGTGGTTTCTAATTACTGCTCTAATTCCATCAGTCTCTATTTCAGAAGATGTTGCCCCATCTGCGTTTAATTTATAATAGTTAGGCTTCGGAGGTATGCATTTAAGGTTCAGAGAAAATTTTTTATGGAGCGTATGTTGTGATGCTTCCATATAGGAGAACTCAATTGTTTGATTTAAAACAAGATGTGGAGTTAGTTTTAGTGAAGTGTGTTCATATAGAATCTTATTTCTAGTAGTCCAGATATTCCAAAGGCTTAGTGACAAAAAAGTGCATGTGTTAACTTTATGGGGAAGCTAGAGAAGGTTGGAGTGAATTAATTTATGTAACCATTGGCTTGTGGGGACTATGTGCGGGAGTTTACAAATGTAATCACTCAGTCCTATCGAAATCCAATATTATTGATCATTAGTGCAGGTGAGGAATATATGACTTATAGTTTCTGGTATGTCTAGACAGATAGGACAAGACGGCGTTGCAGATATGCCTATATAATTGAGGTGGTGGCGTGTGGGAAGCCTATTATGTTGTAATATTCAAATGAATGTTTTGATTTTTGGCCGGATTGGTAGTGCACAAATCCATTTGAAATCATTTGTTGTGATAGGGAGTTGGGTATTATTATTAGCTAGCTCCTTATACATAGTTTGTACAATGAATTGTCCATTTTTTGTAAGTGCCCAAAAGAGTTGATCTTGTTGTTGTGTATAGTTAGAGAGGTATTGTTTATTGACAACGGTTTTTATGTTCGCAGTAATTTCAAATGGGAAATTTGGCCAGTTCCATCCTTGATGAGTGAGTACGTGAGAGAGTGAAAATTTGTCATGAGTTATGGCAGTGGTCCTATGAACATGGATTACAAAGGTATTCCCGATTTAAGTCATGGATCAATCCAAAACTTGATTTGGTTCCCTGTCCCCACTCTCCACTGGATACCCAATTAACAGTGATTCCAACCTTTTAAAATATTACGCCAAGTCAATGAGCAATTAGCTAATGATTTTAGTAGGAGATATTTAT